>JAOPGA020000110.1:0-20471 GCA_026419775.2 Acrasis kona
TTGTGGCAATTGCTCACTGAGTCCGCCTCCATTTACCACCAACCTAATACTTCCATCCTTCTTAAACTCTGTTTGTAATCCAAGGAGATATTTTAATTCTCTACGATAGCATTTTTGAATCACACCATCTTGAACGAGTTGATCAATCTGAATTTGCACTCGTTGATAAAGTTCCTTGGGAATTTTATTTTTGGTATTTTGTAATTCATCAACGCTTTCAATTGAGTAAATTACTCCATCGATTATTTCATCAGGTGTTTGTGGAAAAACTAAAACAGAAAACAATTAATTTAACACAATATTTTAATTACTTTTGTGCCTCTTTGGTGCTCTCTTGTCTTCGCTTACGTTGGCCTTGCACCATTGTACAGCTTTCTCAACTGCATTTTCATGCAGGAGATACGCGTGGTGGTTATCCCTGGAGCTACTCTTAACAAACCGAGCATATAGGTCACGATTCGTTGCACCAACAGCCTTGGTGATCTCCTGACGGTTGATATCCATCACGATGTACTGAGCACCGAACTCTTTGAGCCATTCGACGTTGCTCTTCAGCTGATCCCACTTGATGTTGTTCTCAGAGAACATCCTACCTAGAAGTACCTCTTGTTGAGGGGTGATATTACTCGGTAGGGCTGAACGATCCACAGCACTAGAAGGACCACCTTTAACGGCCTGAATCTCAACGAAAAGGTTTTTGATGAGCTCTGCGTTCGTGTTAATTAACGTGATCACTCGATCAAGCTTCTCTTCTATCGATTTTAGTTCTGTATTTGCGGTAGGGTGTTGGCTCAGACTTTGGCTGAAGTCGATTTCTTGGGATGACATGTTGTTGTTTTTGTTTGTTTGGTTGTTGTTGACGACAACAGAAACATTAATTTAAACGGAACATACCGGCGAAGATGTCCGACTACAAGTCCGGACACTCCTAGAATTATATATATTAATACTATTATTATATATCCATTTCTGGAGAAATGTATTATATAAATAAAATAAAACAAAATTTAAACAACAACAACAAAAAACAAATGAACAACACAGTACAATCACAACAGCGATGACACATATGTCGTAAAGGCAAGAATTGTTGCAACAATTCAACTACTGTTGGTAATAGAACCACAGGTTCAAACACCATAGGTGTTGAGGTTACCACAGGCTGCGCTGATATGCATCCTTTGAGCTCTTCAAGTGATGATACCACAGGTATCATTGAGGACCTTACAGGGCGTGATGCTTCAATGAGTTCAACAACGTTGAACATTCTTGAAGTGAATACCGCAGGTATTCTTAACAGTGTTAGTTCAACATCAGAATCTAATGTTTCTGGTGTTCCTGTTCAAAATGATTTGGTCCCTAGTGAGGTTACAACCTTAACTGGTGGGCCATTATTTTTTTGCGCTCCGGAGCGGGAAATTCCAGAACCTAAAAAGGTAGGAATCAAAACGCTTCGCGTTAATCAACATGTTGAGCTTAAAAATATCTCAGATAGTAACAATTTCAATGAAATTAACAAGGATGTTGAAGATGATGAAAACAAATTCAATTTGTTTTTTGTTCCAGATGGAACCACCCAACCCCYAGTATGGAATTACAACATTTGAAAAGTTCGGTTGAGGAAAACTGATAGTATCCTACCAAATATTCCTCATAAGAAGATATCCTATGGATATATACAAACAGGAAGAAGAGGACGAAGTAAAACATTGTCCTTTTTAAAATATGTGGCAACATGTTATAATAAACGTTGTTTATATTGTAATTGCATTTTTAATACCAATGGTACATCCCTACAGAAGATAAATCGTGCACAAGGGTACAACAACCATAACTGCTATGCGGTTTGTGAAACATGTAACATACTACAGTATACGAGAGATCTACTACCCTTCTATGAATGGTTATGTAGAACTGATGATTTTTTAGATTCTGGCAGTGATGCCAGTATTATGAGTTTGTTGCGTCAAAAATTCAATACGTACGCTGTAGAGGTATTTCCTGATGACGTTTGGAGAAAACTTGCAGCTGAACACCATGGTCCAATCGCACCGATCCCAATATTATTGGAATGTAATTTTGAGGATATACCCACCGATATGCCGTTGGCACCTAAGGCTAGTTATGTACCCAACATCTTGCCTGACACCGAGAAGCAACGCAAGATTTTGATTGATGGTAAAGGTAAAATGAATATGCGTAGACCCAATTGTCAGATACCAAGTTTGTATTACAAGTGTTTGAAATTAGCCTATTGTATATACTGCGGTGTACCTTTAGGAAATATTCATGGAACCTGTCTTGACAGATTCGATCATAAAAAACCGTATACACGTTGGAACGTTTATCCGTGCTGTTTTGTTTGTAATAGCGCCAGAGGGTCATTAACTTTGAAAAACTTTGCATCACATATTCGAACGGTACGCAAAACATTGGATGCGCTTGTGGCTGAATATGGTAAAGATGAGAAAGCGTTAATTGCAGCATTAATCGGAAGGTTCAACTTGTTACTGAAAAACAGTAGTATCCCTAACGAGTTGTGGATGTTGCTAAAGCAAGAAAGAGATGATATTAGAACATTGCCATACAAACATCTTCCAGATGAACTCTCGGAGCCCAAAAAGAAGAATCAATAAACCAACATTTCTAAATGATATTTTTGAATTAAGAGCGTGTTAACGTTAGGGTAAATAACTGTAAGCTCTGTAGAGTCTTAGTCATATAGTATATGTGATGTATTATTTCCCCGCTCTTTGCATGAAAAAAATAATCGCCCACTAGTAAAGGCAACAGCCTCACTAGGGACGTTATCATTTTTTTATGGGTAACACCGTCAAACTATTAGGACATACCTGTGGTATTAATATCTTTTAGTTTTGATGTTGTGAAGTGAAGGCACATAGAATAAGAATCAGTACGTAGCCATCGAAGTAAAAGTATGAAGCAATGAAGGTTAAAAACCAATTTGTTTAATAAAAGTAACATTCAAAACAATGTGACAAATGAAATGTAATGAAAGTGTGATGTTTAATTAGTAGGACCTAACCCAACGGGTTATTAAGGGTTTGCGCCTGTAGGCGCTTAATGAACTGTAAAGAAACCGATGGTTTGTACAGGACTTCGCCAAACGATTGTTTAATAGAATGTTTGATAATTATATATCTTTTGGACAATACTAATAATGTTCATTATACAATACCTAATTACGTTTAGAACACTCTTTATACCATTCGATGAGCAGGTAATATACACGATAAAATAGTCTTCACGCTCATGACATGTATATTGATGACTTCACACAAGTCAACTCAACTGTGTCACTTACAACCATTTCGGTGATTTGTATATATTATTTTTTTTGTAAGGCAACTCATCAATAACCATTGACGGGGGTTGTAAAACTACCAATAAACTATCAAGCTTGTTCTAGAACTTAAAATAAAAAAAAAGGAAGGAACTGGGATGTGACTTGAAACTTTTAACAGCGTTGGATATTGATATGGCAATCTCGGAGGATGTGAGGGTCCCTATCTTCTTCCTATCTGCAAACATCATTGGTACAACATAATTGTCTCTGTTGTATCTAGTGTTACCCCTGAACATCCATACACTGGGTTTGATAGTAGAGTCCTTCTTTTTCAGCTTCTTCTCCAAGATTTCCATCTTTTCTTGGTTGGTGTGACCAGTGAAGTTAGGGCTGTCAATTACAAGACCAGGTCTTTCCCCTCTATTGAGCATTGATGTTCTCAAATTTGATACGGTTGTCTTCTCTTCTTCTGTTCTCTCTGTTCCCGCTTTAAGGATTTGTATGCGTCTTTTGACTTCTGTTGATGAGATCTCATCGTACATGTCAATATTCTAGTTGGTTCCATAGCCTTCCACATATGCAATCTCTAGTGCCCTCTACAGTCTTGGTTCCACAAGCATAACTTCTTTCATTCTTAGAGTTGTCTTGGGTATGAATCCGTGGGCCTTGTCACCAATCATCATTGGGTCCCGAAATGCTCTGTCACACATCTCTTCAATAAGTTGTGTTGTCACGGTATATAGTTCCATCTACGCTTGTTAGAAAGATGACTGAGGTGTTCAGGGATATATCTTATATTGATGCTGAACAACCATACACAAAGGCTCCATAGTTTGTGTCTGATGATGAGTGGCCATTTGTATATAACAAACTATTTGATGTTATGGACAAGCACAACAACATTCACTATTGTATTTATGGCCGAGTAACCTTTAATGATGGAGAGGTGGTTTTGTCAGAAGTTGATGGACTCAAGGAGCCAAAAGGATCAAAACCAGGCATTGATAACCCAAGTATTACTATGTCATGCTACAACTACTTTAAAGCTCAGCGGATATCTACTTCTTGCAACATTGATTGCCACCATCTATTCTTCTCGACATTCTTGAAGTGGTTTGCATCTTACCACAGACCATATTGTCTTCTTGCATTTGGCACTGAAAAAGTAGAGGATCTAGCAGAAAACTCATTGTTTCTAGGAGTGTTTCAAAGGATATAGACGCAGATGGCCAAGAACAGTCTCAAATCAAATGATGCATTGAAAAAAGCTGATAAGGCCATTAAAGATGCTCTTACAATTGTTGAGAAGAAGATTAAGGAGAAGCGAGCACAACAGAATAAGCAAAAAGTATCTGAAACTGCTACATCATTTACTACTCCTTCACAAGATGACAGCAGGCAACAACATCGTCACAGCACACCTCCCCCTCAATTTGTAGGAGCATTGTCAAATCAACGTCGCCAATCGCAATCAAGATCCCCTTCTTATAATTGATACCATAGGCATTGTTATTATAACAATGACCAATATGCTAGAGAAGACAACCATCAAGAGCCAATGCACTATTCTCGCCAACAAAGAGCACCTGTACCCTATAGAAGCCAATATCGCAATGGTAGCCACCCACTAAATGAATATTCAAGAGGGTATAATCCTAGATTAAGATCTAGATCTAAGAGCATGCAACTTGAATACAGGGATTATGAGCGCCATTATTATTGGGAAGACAGGAGTGTAGATAGGGATAGTGCAGGACCATCAAGCAGAGGCGATAGCAGACAGCAGGAAAGGAGGTACCATGGAGAGGACGATTATGGCACTAACAGGGTGGATATGGATCTGCACAATGAACAATAATTGTACTTTTTGATCAATTATTGGAATCCATTATTGTACCATGAGTACATTTTTCAAAACAGTTTTTGTACTTTTTGAACAATAAACATTTATTTTCTAATAACCCAAAACTGAACTTTTAGTACAGTTCCGGGGTCTCAAAACCGGACGAAAATGGATCTTTAATTAATTAGGGTACGCTCCAACAATATAACATTGTTCTAAGATTGTCGCACCCTTCATTGTTCTCAGCTTATTATAATGTAATTTTAAAACGATAACAACCTAGCATAATAACCAAGTTACAGTCTCTAATAAAACAGTCTGGTTTGGTCGGAAATTGTAAAGGATAGTTGACTATATTGCAATTGGCTATCAAGAATTTCTTTAAAAATTTTGTGAAAACAAGATCAAGCTGTGACAGAGATGTGATGTTATAAGCCGATGGAAGACATGCCAGTGCTATTATAGAGTCAATACTAGATAGATTATTAAGAGATTATACAACTTGAAAAAGCAATTTCAACAAATACAACAACTTTATCATTGACAACAATTATTCAACATTTGCCTCTCATGTAAACGCGTTGCTACTCGAGTGGCTTTTGCATATCCTTATGTTACGGCGCTGAGATTACGGAATTATTCACAATATCAACTTTCGCAGATTTCGCACAGCCGCACATTCAGATGCCGAGATTACGGAATCAACTAACAACAACTCCAACAAACAGCCTCTATTCATATTAGGGGGTTTATGTGAGCGAGTACAAAATTAATTAGTACAAAGTACAATTTTGTACTTTGTACTCCTCAAAAATAATTAATTCTACAAGTACAAAACAAATAATTAAAGAAGTACAATTTTATTACTTGTACAAAGTACAAAACACAAAGCCAAAACGCTTGAGCGTTTATAAGAAGTACAAAATCCCCCAAAAGAATCGAACCCAAGCCTCAAAACATGCTTGGATTTTAGAGCTCATGTATAATGTAACTAAAAAACAATCCGAATTTATGAGTAGAAGACGGCTGTCAGTGTTCTTGTTGATTCCGTAATCTCAGCATCCGAGCATGTGACTGTGCGAAATCCGTGTATGTTGTGGCATCCTTGGATATTAAAGCTTACGTACGTGGCACTTTAATGTAATTAACAAACGATGCGAATGTATGAATAGAGGCTGTTTGTTAGAATTGTTGTAATCTCGGCATCTGAACGTGCGGCTGTGCGAAATGTTTGAAAGTTGATATCGCGAATAATTCCGTAATCTCAGCGTCGTAACATATGGATATGCAAAAGCCACTCGAGGAGCAAAGCGTTTACATGAGAGGCAAATGTTGAATAATTGTTTTCAACGAAAACTTTGTCAATGAAAGCTTGTCAATAAAGTTGTAATTGTCGAAATTGTTTTCTCAAGTTGCATAGTCTCTTAATAATCTGTCTAGTATTGACTCTATGTTTGTATAGCACTGGCATGTCTTCCGTCGGCGTATAACATCACGTCTCTGTCACATAGGCCTGATCTTGTTTTCACAAAATTTTGTGAAATAAGAAATTCCTGATAGCCAATTGCAATATAGTCAACTATCCTTTACAATTTCCGACCAAACCAGACTGTTTTATTAGAGACTGTAACTCGTTAGTAGGGTCGTTATTGTTTTAGAATTACATTATAATAAGCAGAAACAATATAAGAACAATGAAGGGTGCGATGATTTTAAAACAATGTTATATTGTGATGAGCGAAGCCATCGCAATATAAAAGAAGTGAGGAAATCATCGCACCCTTCATTGTTCTTATATTGTTGGAGCGTAGGTTTACTAAACAAATATGTGTACAAGGACTGTTTCAAATATTAACAATTAGATTCAATAAAGTTTTTATTTCTTTCTCAAATTCAGGTCGCTGTTATCTCTAAATGTCCTTCAATTATATCGTGAGCCTACTGCTCTTTGTCCTGTATTCTAAAAATGCTTAAATGTTTTGTATGAGGCCGTAGCCCAATTAAAGTGTTCGGATGTAATCTTTGTTGGCTTTACTTGCCTTCCTCTTTGAGCTCGCAGAATTTTTTGGAGGTGCTGCAACCTTGGCACATTGTCTCTTGTATGTCAATACATCTGAAAACGCTTGATACTTGTAGTCTTTGAGGGTGATTCCTAAAATTGTGCTGGTTGCTCTCACGACGTTTGAGATAGTTTCTTCTGTGATTGGTTCTAGTGTCGATGTTGGCTCTTGATATGTTTTTTCTTGAAAATCTTATTATCACACGTTACAATTGCATGTATTATTGCAGGAAACAATATAAGAACATGAGAATAGTTGTACAATGACAGTAGATATCATATATTTTTTTTTATTTAGTTTTGAAAAGGGTCCAACTCTTCATCATCCTCATTTTCCTTATCTCCAACATGGTGCGTTTGAGCATTACCTTCCTGAGCGCATTCCCGCTGATCTTGTTGCATCTGATCATCAAAATAATTATAGACATTTTGTATACTATTACGTATTACAAGTGCCTGCTCTATCAGGTCATCTTGAATCTCATCAAAGGTCTCTAGAAATGTTACTTCCTCTTCGTTGGAACCCTCTTGTACCATTTCCTCTTGTATGGTCTCTTCTTGTACTTCCTCTTCCACCGCCACTATCTTGCGTCTTTTAATGTTGTTGTTGGAATCTGCAAGGGCTCTTTTTTTATTGGTAGACTTTAGATTGTTGAAGGCATAATTAATTTTATTCCTTCCGTAAGATTCAATCATTTTGTTTAACAGACCACTCTTCTCAGCCTGTTTCCACGTTGTATGCAGTCCTTGGACAAAGGATATATTTTCCAAGGCCTCAGGACTTAGTCTTTTGTGCAACAATGGACCATTGCTTGTGGATGTGCTGCGAGGTGATTGTGGTGGAACATCTTTTGATGAGGATGGTGTTGTTTTTTTGTAAAGTGGTGGTGATTGTGGTTGCCTCACAATATTTTTTTTGGTATTGGTGGGTATCTTGGTGGGGTTCGATGACGATTGTGTTGATTGTGTAGCAATCATCTGTTGTTGGGGTGGCCTTTGTGATCTGCTTGAGGAAGATTCTTGTGTGGCGACGAGTTTGGATGTGAATGTTCTCATTGTTATTTGTTTATTTTTTGATAAAGCATTCAACCATTTTTCTTTTTAACAGAAGATCTGCGGATCTGCGGATCTGCGGCATAACAATATGCGATCATTCTAATTCATTCTTCCCTGATTACAACATTCTAACAATATATGTTGGTGAGTTGATTGTAATATATAAAGTAAACTAGACTATTTATTCATCATTATCACCTTCATAATTGTCAACTTCTTCAAAGTGATCTTCCTCCTCTTCATCAAGATAGCCTTCTTGTCCTTCTTGTTCCTCTTGAGAAAAATTATCTTCATCAACATTCCTATCATTGTAAATGTGATTACGATAACGAAGCTCTTCATCCCTCATGGCGTCCGTCTGTATTCTATTAATTTCTTCGATATTTTTCTTCATCTGTTGATAAGATTGCGAAACTAATTCTCGAATGTCTTCTTCATCAGACGGATTGTTCATGATTTCATTTGCTTCACCATCGCTCTCCAATGTCAAAATCTCTTTCAAGATCATTTTGTTGGTGTATTGAGAAGCTTGAAGCGCTAAGGTTGTTTGCCGCTGGTAAAGTTCCACCACTCTTCTTGACTTTTCTTTTTGGTACACCTGATTTCACCTCGTGCTCCAATACAAATTCTGCTCTCGTCCACTAAGGGTACCCAAGATATATTTACTTCTGTTTTAATATTATAAACATATCTCCATGTTTCAAGGTCGTCTTCTCTGTTGGCGCCGTTTCATTGTCAACGAAAATGTGGGCGGAACTTCCCGCCGGTAATCTGGCGATCGCTACTATCGCGGTGACCATTTCTGATTCGGTGGAGCTATTCACCTTTGGAATATGAAATTTGGATTCATTCACTATGTCTCCGGTAGCTTTATTTAGATAAATGATTCCACCTCCAGCCTCCCCGGTTAATCGGTCAAATCCGTCAATCTATATTGTGTATTCATCACATTTAGGTGATTGGTCACCAATCTATCCGGTTGGGTTGAAATTGGTTTCAGGGAATGATTTACAACATATCCCAATTCCACTCAAAAGATATAATCCGTACTTGTGGCAGGTTGCGAGAGACCCCCAAATTTTATTACGTGATTTTTCTGTGGGAGTTGTTGGTACTCTGTACATTTCATCAATTGTCGATCTTCTAGTTAGGAAGAGATCGTTATTGATTGATTTGTATAGTGTTGTTAATCTTCCTATTGCTGCAATTTCTTTTGCCCTTTTAATACCGAGTCCACCATCCCTTCTATCTCTATGCACTAATTCGCATGGGATTATATTATTACCGTGGATTGCCCTTCTGGCTGCCGCCCTAACTGACGTGTCAATCTTGTTCAGACCCAGTTCGGTTAGGTGAAGTACCTTGTCACCCCGATGGAGATAGTGTTGATTATATTCATGATTATGCTAGGGTGGAGACCTTTAAATCTTATGGATGCCAGTTTCTTTCAAATCTTGTCTTTGATTTCCACACAATTTTCGCTTCCTGCTTGGGGGTAGGTTATTCTGAAACCAAGGAACTTTATTGGTTTGTTACAGTTCTCCAAGATTGTCATACCTCTCCAGGAACTTGGGTGGTGGACCAGTTCTTTTTTATTCCACTTGTAGTTTGCGCAGACGCTCTTTTTCATGTTCATGGTTAGTCCAAGAGTTTCACATATTATCAATATCTCGTCAAGAATCTTATCCCTATTTTTCACAGAATCTGTCGCTATGGTGAGGTCATCGGCGTATCCTAGGATATATAATGAGAGTCCCTCTCTCGTCTTATATGGGAGATTGAGTTTTTTGACTAATCTGCATATTACCTCTGTGTAGAGGTTGAATATGAGTGGTGAGAGAGGGTCTCCTTGAGGGACTCCTCTTTCGATGTCAATCTCGTTGGTAAGGATCCATATCCTGTTCGTAGGGAGATTACATGATTTTTATATAACTCACAAATCAGATTTATGATCTRTTGGGGGATTTTGAGTAGTTGGAGGACTTGCATCAATCTCTCATGAACTAGTGATCCATAAGCGTCCGAGAAATCAATCAATGTGAGATATAGATTTTTCTTTCTACTCCAAGAGTCTTCCATTGTGTTGTTCAATGCTGCCGCTAGATCCGTTGTACAGCCTCCACGCAGGAAGCCACTTTGTTCTTTGGCTTGTATCCCCATTATTTTGACGGCGGCAGATAATCTATCGGATACAATCTTGGTGAACAGTCGATACATGATTGGTAGGACTGCTATTGGTCTGAAATTCATGATGTCCAATCTTTCTTCCACAAAGTTGAATAAATGTGCTGAAGTTGAATAATGTGCTGTTCGATAATTATCCGCTGAAGCTCTGGACTGCTGGAGGCATGTTTTGAAGTATGGTATGGTCGCTCCTCACTACACTGAGAGACTGTCATTATCTGTTCTGGCGCTTAGACTCTGGACAACAGTGGTATATTTCAAAGTATGGTCGCTCCTCACCGCAAATCAAACCATTCAATTCTGTTTTGTTAATACGTTAATTAAATGTGCTCTTACGTTACCCGAAATGATACAGCTTGTACATTATTGCACATCTCTATGCAAAGTATGTTTAAATGTGAATTATTATCTCACAAAATAGACACTAATTCTTTTCAGGTAATTGTGGCATAAAGTATACATGTGTAGTAGGTAAAGGCAGCATTACCCATGCCTATAGAGGCTTAATGGACATTGCACGAAAGATGTTTTTGATAAAATAGCACATTTATTACATTCTCTGTATCATTACTCTTTTCTGTAGTATGAATCTCTTGGAGCAAAATCTCCTTTCCCAAGTCTCAAATTATATAGTCTGATGCTAATAATGATTAAGCCTGTTTGTAGTTTCAAATTATGATGAAAAATTATTTCCATTGAGATTGCTTTGAAACACTTGAAATGTTGATTAACGTGCTCTACAATCCTTTGTTCATTTCTTGTCACTTTAAAGAATTCAGTCTTGTTAGTAGAAGGGTAAGAAGTTTTCTTTAATCCTGCAACAACATAATCAACACCATTGAAACCAGGATCACCTAATATAAAGCTCTCACCTGCAACATTTTCAAAATGTTCATTTTTTCTAGCAGCTGTGGAGTCATGAATGTGGCCAAGAATAAATGTATCAAATGCAATAATTTTACCGTTCATATCGACTACTAACTGCGTTTGTGTAAAATGGCATTTTTTATCGCCTCTGTAAAAGAGATGTTGCTCATGCGTTGGTTTTTGAATTGGATGAATAGTTCCATCAATGACTAAGAAGATTAGTTCTGAGTACTGCGATGTAGGAATGTTTGCATCAGGTTTGTTAGGTACAAATGATTGCATGTAGTCTACTAGGTGGTTTATATACTCCCGTAATATAACAGAGATGGTAAAAGATGAAACCCCGAAAGTGTCCATCATAGTTTTTTCATTATTATAATGAGCGACCCAGTTGAAAAAGATTACTAATCCATCTTCTAGTGGAACATTTCTTTGACTGTTAGTAGAATAAAAAGATCAACCCATACTTCGGTATTTTATATTGTTCAAAGTCTGTCCAAGTCTGAGTTAAATGGTCGAGTATTTGATTGAAGTCATCCTTATAGACATTCGTAAGGTTCTTAAGTGCTTCATCATCAAGTTCTTCATATTTGTTCCTACAAATCAGCTTCTTTCTTCTTGTTTTAACTCTGCCTTTTCCCAAACCAAAATTTGTTGAGAGTCCTCGAACAGTCATTGCCTTTCCAAAGTCTATTGACAACATTCGTTGCATTTTTGCTAAGATTAGCATACACATGTACAAGCAATTTTGAACGATGTTGTTAAAATACAAAAGCTTTAGTATTATATTTCCATAGGACTAATATGTTCGCGAGCATTTCCGCTCATATAAACTGATGTTTTCAAAAGTAAAATTTACTAAAACCACCCATGTAACGGGAAAGTTGTATATGATTACAATAAATTGCAATGCGCTGAAACGCTGCATTTTGTCTAATACAGTCTTGTTAGTAGAAGGGTAACAAATGTTTCCTCTTGTTTCTTTTTAAAGCTTCATCCATTCTTGTGATTAACTGTTTTCTATTTCTTTGTTGTGTCAAAATTGTTGTTTACAATGGATGAACCTTTAGATTACAAAACCTGTAACTATACTGATACAGATTATGAAACCGAAGCGGAACCTATACAGAGAATAAGTGGCTGGCGCTCCAAACTTTTGATTAAGAAACATTGTGAATATAACGGAGATTGGGATAAAATTATAAAAGATGGTGACATTTATCATCATTTGAAAGGGAAAGGGTTATCCAGTCTAAAGTGTCATTATCGTGCAAAGAAAGGTAGGGTACACAAAAAGCAAAACAATAATCGCGGAAAGAAGTTTAGAACAATGTTATTGGAAGGTAAAAGCCCAATAGATGTGGAGGGGGATGAACAGCTGCCTTTAAATCAGATAAAAGAAGTAATTAATGATTATGAAGAAAAAGAATTGAATCAATCAATGAAGTCTGATGAGAAAGGAGGACAAATATCGCATGAAACTACGGTCAACAAAATATGGTCATGTAATCAAAGAGAAAAATGTTGCTATCGCCGAATACATCCGTCAACAGCATGATTCGCAAGTTTTAGATCAGAAATTGGACAAGGCAATGGATACTTTTTTATATATTGGAATGCATAACATGTTAAAAATTGTTCATCTTAGTGAAAAGAAATTGTTAAAAAAGAAAAACTCCACCGTAGCCTCACCAAACACTGATCTGAACTCTATTAGACAATCGTAATAATCAGTTAAATTGTCTTTGTAAATAAATGCTCTTTATATCAAACAATAATTTATTTATTTGTATGGAGCCGTAGCCCAATTAAAGTGTTTGGACGCGACTAGCGGCTTATTCCTAACACTGTGTACACTTTAACTCTCACAGTCCATGTCATCTTTATCTTTCCTCCAACCAAGAGTCTGTTGCCCCCTTTTAGCTTCTTTGGCGACGAGATGTCCACAACTTTGCTTGCCTTCCTTTTTGAGCTCGCCAAATTTTTCGGAAGTGCTGCAACCTCGGTACTCTGCCAGTCCATTAATAACTTCAGGATGGCTTTTATGTCCAATTTGGATTCGCTGACATCCTCTCTTAATGCATGGATCGCATCGTGGTCTTCCTTTTGGGCGATCTCCAAATCATCTTGTCTTACCGCGATTATTTTAATCTCCTCCTTACATTCCGAAATGTTTGTGGCCATCAATTTGATTTGGTTTGTGAGGTTGTCGATGCTGGTGGTAGTGGCATTGTTGACAGGTTGGGGGAGCTGTTGGATGTTGCTTGACCCAACAAAGATTTTTTATACGGCTTGAACGGGTCTAGGATGAAACCGTCCACCTCAATTTCCTCGAGTGAAGAACTTATCGGTATCTCTTGCTCTTTGGAGAGGACTGTGATTACCACAAAACAATAGGCATTGCCTTTTGCGGATGCCAAATTCTTCACATCGATAGTTACGGGTGTTTTAAATCTTGCTGACAATTCTTTCTGGACTCTGTGTTTCCTGGCTCTAAGGGTGCTCGAGTATCCTTTCTTGATGAAGAATTTTAGGCCTTCCCAAGGAGTGTTCGCCGCATGACCGTTGGTTTTCACAATATTCGTCCCGACCGCGCATGTTACTTCCGTCTGACAAATGATGTGGTTTCCAATGATCTTTTTAACATCCATTCCCTTTTTAAGGTGGACTGCAACAGTTGGGTGTTGTTCCTTCACATAAAGATTCCTCCAGTGCTGGATAACCTTCTCATCCTTGTATTTGCCAATTACCCATTTGAAAAGGTGTGTTGAGTTGATTATAAGAGACAAAAGTTTTGATTCCTTGTAAAGTGTCGGTCAACTTTTGATTTGGAAACTGACGAGCACATGAGGCAACAACAGAGTTATTTCGATTGCTGCGACGTGATGAACATAATACAAGGCGCCTCATACTCAAGTATGGAATTGTTAGAGGCTGTCCTCATTCAAACATGAATGAAAAAGACATTTTCATTTTTTTGAAAACAAGGTAAGAATATGTTTACATACTATCTCACAAGTAATCGGAAGCAGATGCGAAGTGAGATGGTTATTTTGGGAGGGACATGTTGTGATGGGAGATAACAAAATCAACTTCAACTTGATAACACAACCAAATCTTATACTTTCGAGTGTAAGGCACCTTGCGTTCGAAGTATAAAGTCACTATCCCCAGGACTTTTAGAGTCTAACGGAGCGCAACATTTTCCGAAAATAAGCTAAGAATATGTTTACATAATGTCTCACAAGTAATAGGTGATAGTTGTAGAGTGAGCTGACAATCTCGGATGGGATATGTTGTGATGGAATTGATGAACCATGCAATGAAAATCAATCATTAAAATGAGGCAGCATCTCGACATGCTGCAGCTACAAATCTAGGACATTGATACATTCAGACCTACATTGTTCCAACCGCACCTACATAAAATAATATTCTTTACATTATAAAACATACATATCAACACGGCATTATTTGAAGCATTTTCGAATGTTATTACACCATTCTCAAAAATCATTTTACCTGGAAAGACAAATTCATTGAGGGCACCAGGAACTAGCTGCGGGTCAGTTTAAACCCATTAGACAAGCAACAATATGTAAAAAATAATAATAAACCTCTGTTGACATCAAAGTAATCCTCAATTATTATCACTCAACTGCTTACAACAATAATGCATCAAACCTTTTCGACCTCTTATCCAAAATGTATCTGCGTGAGCTAGCCTGTACAGCAGCTTGTGCGACTAAATAGTTTTGTAATACTTCTTCACACAAAAGACCATGGGTACTCCAAACAAATCATCTGTTGGCCAAAGCCAAGACAGAGCGCAGTATGCCAAACTTAGGCAAAAAGCTGCTGAACATAACTTAAATGTAGGCAACAGTGAAGTCCCACTGGAGGAGCAAATTGCCATTCAAAATGCATACGAATTTGAAGCAATAGACAGCGGAACAAATGCAAATGACGGCATAGAGGTAGCAGCTGTTAGCGGTCAAGAAACAGCGGCAATTAATGGAAAGAACAACCTTTGTTTTTTGGGAGGAAGAGCGCCGTTATTGAAGTCAGGAATTCCTACAACTGCTGCTGTAGATGCTGAAAAGATTCATCATAAGAATCAAAAGAAGAAAGCGCGGAAGAAGAGGAACACATTAAAAGACACCATACCTAATGTTGAGAAGGCAGATAAAAAGAATGTTACACAACAGAAAACTGTAAGTTCAACCGGCTTAAACATTATAACATACATTAGCCAACAGTTCACCCCTCAAAGATGTTTGAGGAGCTTTGGGAGCATACAGCGCGCGTTCAAAATAAGAAAGACCTTATTGCCAACCTGGAGAAGTACAACCAAAAAGTAGAAGAAACCATCAAGACACATCTGCTGTCAAGCACAAAGAGCAAATTGATTAGCGAATACATTACGGGGAGAGGGTATACACTACACAAAGGAGATGATGTACTCAATCTGTTCAAAAAGGTGGATGGCAAGGCAACTATTTCAAGCAGAGCCAATGGATGTCCATTTTCTTTCAAAGGTTACTTACACAGCAGGAGATTGACTATGCAGAGACATTATGAGAGAGGATTTTGTACAGAATGTTTGATCACATTAGAGAGTGGGGCCCACCAATATTATGGTGGACAAAACCATTTAATAAGTTTCAAAATTTTTGAACCTTTTTAACTTTTATAGAGGCAAAGCACCGTGTTTTCCAAAGATACATTTTAAGGTCAAATATGAAGAACATTGAATCATGGATTTCAAAAAGGGAAATGACCATGTAAGCAATGCGCTATTTGTACCCTCAACTTCAATAGAGAGACAGCCATAGTATTAGACACACAATCAAGGTGCATGACTTTATAATGTACCATGATGGAAGTAAAACAGCATATGGACAGGTTAAAGCAATTGATAAAGTAACGAAGGAAGTGACCATAAAATCTATCTTGTTTGCTTCCAAACATGCCACTTTAGATTGTTACCAGTTTTTTAGTAAAATTGAAGGTTGTGAATTTATTTGGGATGTTGGAACGTATCTCGGCAAAGTATTGGTAACAAAAGGGTGTGTTAACAAATACATATGTCTATAATTAATAAAAAAATATACTCCCTTAGTATTTGGCTTGGCTCCTCTGTTTGGTGAGATAGGTTGACTATAGGAAATTAGACTGGTCCTGTCAGTCTAACCTATCAAAAATCCTCTGTCTAATTTAAGATCATAAGATCAGTTTATATGAGCGGAAATGCTTGTGGACGCTAATGTGTTAATACAGTCTTGAGAATTATTTTATTAAAAACCAATTGGGTGTAGCGGGCTGGAACCTTGTCCAAAAGCGATTGTGAAGTTGGAATTTGAGAATGTGACATAGTGATATGTAAACAATTAATTTTGAACAATCTTTCACAAATGTGTACTCAACTCATTTTAAACGGTCAATCTCCCTCCAAATCTGTTACAATGGGTTAATAAATAAAATAATTATTATTGTAAAGGGTAAATAATATTAGTCCTATAGAAATATAATAGATCTATTAGAACTTCTTTAACTAGCTTCAAGTTTTCAAATTGCATTCTAACAAAGTTTGTTAATATAGCCCGGCATGCCTTTTGGTACTTGTGTAAAAACAACAATATACACACTAAAATGCAGAATAATAGATAGTAAATACAATTATATTCTGGGCCAAAATTTGGTTAATATCTCCAACAAGCTCTGACCATTTGAGTGATATATTTGGACAGTCCCAAATTAAATGTTTACAACATGAAGGCATATTACATTTGGTACATAAGTGTAAATTGCCTTTGCAATTTTGGATGTAAAACAAATCTGTCTGAGAGTTATATATGACCAGAGGTGGCAAAACTTGATTTGCTCCAATCAAAACATGGATTAATAGGATGAAAACCGGCTTTTTTTTGGTATAATAAATACATTTTGTAAATTAATTTTACTTTTTGGTTGAGTTAATATGTGAACAACATAATGAACATAGAATGAAGTCCTGAACTTAACTCTCAACTTCATTATGGAACTTTGCTTGAATATAGGGGTATAAATAACAATACATTATTATTGCTAACATCAAAAAAGATACAATGACAACAACCAAAACTAAACTTAACTGCTCTTACAAACACATAAACAAGAACAACAGTATTTCATCCACCCTTGTTGGTGTTTATATGCTGAGAAAATCAAACAAAGCGGAATTCAACAAACTTTTGAGACCGAAAACTAAAAAAGAGGCAGAAGTTTTAGAGGAATAGGCATACCAACCTTTTTTTTACAACATCAATGATAAAAAAAGAAGAAAAACAGCAGAAAATTGTGTCATAGCAAAGATAGAAAATATGACACTTTACATTTCCGATATTGATAAATTAAAAGCAAAGAATTGCTTTACAAATGATAACTTTATTGACCTTGCTATAATTAAAAACATGAATATACAAAATGCGCTCAAAGCTGCTCTAAATGTTCAAGCTTTTACTACAGGTCAGATTGTTACATGGGGAAAGAAGCTTTTAAAGGATAGTATAGATACAATTTTTATGATCAACACTATTACCCCATGTAAACATTGGTTTCTTGCCATTATAGAAAAAAAGGATCAATCAGTTACTTTTGTCCACTCTATTCAAACTAACTATGATTCTGAATTATACAATGAGCCCAAGCAGAAATTATGCACAATGCAGACAATAAACAGTTGCCTTCTCTGATCATATTTTATCAAATATGCAAGATACCAGTGACATTTGTGGGTATTGTGCTTTAAAGAACCTCAAAAAATATTTGTATATAGAGACTACTTATGAGCATATAATTGGACAAGATACCAACTCTTTCTGCCTTCTATACAATGACAATAATACCACTTATGCTACAGAAGTAAAGAGGCTCCTTTTACAAGTAATTAAAAATATATATTTGTATGGAGCCGTGGCTCAATTTGAGTACTCGGACGCGACTAGCGGCTTATACCGAACACTATTTACAATCAATCTTCATCCATACTCGTTTCCGTTTCCTTTTCTGCCCAGTCCAGTTTCTGCTGCCCTCCTCTGTTCTTCTTCRGTGCAGAGATCTCCACCACTGCCTTCCTCTTGGAGACATCTAGGCTCAATTTTCCGATCAATTTAATGGTAATTGACAGTAATTAAAAATCAATAACAATATAACCACAATGTTCTTTCAAATAAAGAATTTAAAAAGTTATATAAAGTGGAGAAGGAGAAATTTATAAAGATTATAGCATCTGTTAATTGGAGACCTTCTACAAAGAAAGTGAGTGTTTTTGACATTGACTCATTTAAAACAAACCAACTAAAAATGCTATTTGCAATTGGAAAGCACAATGTAGTCCACTCATGGAAACTTCCCGTTCCATTTGGACCGCTCGATGTGTTTACAAGGCAAACTGTGAACACGAGCAATCACCTTCTCGGTGATTTGTATATATAATTTTTTGTGTAAGGTAACTCATCAATAACTATTGACGGGGGTTGTAAAACTACCAATAAACTTTCAGGCTTATCCCTGTTTTCTAAAAAAAAAAGCACAATGTAGTCCTAAAAAGAATTCTGTTTAGAAAAAGTGTGATGTTGGATAATAATGACACTGTTTCATACACCTCAATATTCAAAGCAGTGCCAAGCAATAAAAAAGATTGGATAAACAAGTATAAGCTGCCAACATGAAAGTTTCTTTCAGACTTAGATTGTTTAAAGTGGTATTACTCTCAAATTACAGGTCTGGGAATAAACAATTGTTTGAATGAAGACTATGAGGACAACATCTCAGTCAATACAATTCCAGCCACTATGCTCCTCTCTAATGACCAATATTACTCATTTCTAGCATACAGATTTCTACCTGATGACAGTTTAGAAAAATGCAATACTGAACTTGCAAAAACAGTGGAATTTTTCTTTAGCAATAAAAAACTCTTTTGCAGAAGGTGCACTTTGTTAAAGATTTCTTGCTTACAAAATATGCTAATAAAAAAAGAACTTTTATTTTCTTGAAAAATATGAAGCTTTTAGAGTCAACAGCACTGTAAAGCACTTCAATCTTGAACTGACAAGGCAAATTGTGAACACGAGCAATTACCTTCTCGGGAAATGGTTGTAAGTGGTTGACCACGACACGTGTATATTCACAAGTGTGGTGTGTGAAGTACAGGTACGAATGTGCTGACCCCACAGCACATTCAGGTCATCACGAGCGCGAAGACTAATTTCGCTTGAGTGTTTAGCAGTTATATACATAGTATATAATACATTGGTTGATATACTCTCTTATTATTACCTATTCATTGAATGGTATAAAAAGTATTCAAAATGTAATTATAATGTACAGAAACATAACGAACATTCTATTAGTATTGTTCACATGTTATACAATCGGTAGTCAAAGTCCTGTACAAACCGTTGGTTTCCCTACAGTTCATTAAGCGCCTACAGGCGCAAACCCCTAATAACCTGTTGGGTTAGGTCCTATTAATTAAACATTACCTTTTCATTACATTTTCATTCGTTACATGACAACAGTTCTCGTTTCAAATATTACTTTTATTAATCAAATTGATTTAACCTTCCTTGTTTCATTGGCTATGTCCTGATTCTTCTCGACCAAACATGCCATTGGATTATCCTTTTGACCACATCAAAACTAACAGGCCATATTGATACCGCAGGTATAGACCTAATTAGTTTTCGGTGATTTGTATATATAATTTTTTGTGTAAGGTAACTCATCAATAACTATTGACGGGGGTTGTAAAACTACCAATAAACTTTCAGGCTTATCCCTGTTTTCTAAAAAAATATAACCCCCATCACAATGACTTGCACATTGTTTGCCCTCACGGGAGTAGTGCATAGTTTATGTAAAAATATCATTGAAATAAATATTACGTTTATTATTTTTTATATATTATTGTAGAAAAAGGAGCTTTAGAGGCTCTTGGAAGAGACAGTCTCTCTGACATATTGGGATATGATTCAATATTCAAGCTCATCAATGATGAGGGCGTTGGTAGTGTTGCTGTGCAAGCTGTAATTGGAATTGATTGAATGAGGAAAGCCCATGTTCCGTTTTCAATTTTAACTACCCGCATGAATGGTATTGTTATGAAGGAC
>JAOPGA020000111.1:0-16904 GCA_026419775.2 Acrasis kona
GACTTCGCCAAACGATTGTTCAATAGAATGTTTGATAATTATATATCTTTTGAACAATACWAATAGAATGTTCATTATACAATACCTAATTACGTTTAGAACACTCTTTATACCATTCGATGAATAGGTAATATACACGATAAAATAGTCTTCACGCTCATGACATGTATATTGATGACTTCACACAAGTCAACTCAACTGTGTCACTTACAACCATTTCGGTGATTTGTATATATAATTTTTTGTGTAAGGTAACTCATCAATAACTATTGACGGGGGTTGTAAAACTACCAATAAACTTTCAGGCTTATCCCTGTTTTCTAAAAAAAGATCATCTACATGATGACTGTATATGGCTAAAAGGACATGTTATTTCATACATTGACTCAAATGGTCATAATGGTGTCAATGATGGATCTGCAGCCCTGCTATCTAGGTTCAGTCAAAATGATTACAAGTATATTGAATTTTTAGAAAAAATTACAATTTGAGCATTTATATTCAAATAATGTAAAAATGTAAATATCTCGCTATGCCCTGGCTTGCTCCATCCAATACTCTCAGAACATGAAGGAAACATATAGGTAAAATTGTATTATATGAAAAATATCACATCCATTTCTATCCAATTTCGTATGGCATAGATCTCCTCAATATTTTGTGAATTTTGTAAATATTTGGACAATCAATTGAAATGAAGGTAATAGAAGCGTATCAAGACGGAGAACCTTTTATATACAGAGAGGACGATAACAAAGAAGGATTGAACAGGAGCCAATTGATGGATGAGTTGATGAAAAGAGGATATGTTGTTGATATGGGTGGGACTGAAGAAGTTTTTATTAAGAAACTTGAGGACATAGACAACCAAAAAGAAGAGGATAACATGCCTGTCAAGTTCATTTGGATACGACAGCAGCAAAATTCAATCTAGAAGGTACAATTAGTACTCAAGAAAACGATAGGTATGCTAATATTCAGTACACTGAGACAGATACCTCAAGGCCAACCACAGCCTTATCTGGGGAATCAACCATAAGTAACATGACTGTTAAGCCAACAGGAATGGAAATGAAGAGGTTGCTTCTTGAAGCCCAAGCCAGAGTAGAGGAAGATCAGCCCCTCCTACAACAAAGTCAAACGTCAGTTRTGGCACGGCTTGAAGTTATTGTACGACAATACGTGGAATTGCAACAGCAGTCCGAAAATCGAATGGCCGAAGTTTTAAGGCAAAACGCGGAGATCATAAGACAGATTGACGAAGAGCAGAAAGAGAGAAAGAAAATTAATCTAGCTCTTAGGAATGTTTTGGATAACTTGTCAGGACCACCAAAGAAGAAATGCACCATTCAATAAACTAATTGTTTTTGTAATTAGACCTATATACAGATGGTTCAACACTCATTCCCCCATGTATCACAGCCAGACTATCAAAAGCAGTAAATCACAATCAAGACTTACATTAAAATTGTTTGAAGCGCGGTATCTGGGAAGAAGAGAACAGACACATTCTCTGTATTATGGACAGTAGATACTTGTAAGCTGGATTATGTGCGGCAAATGCAAATCAACAATTAGAAAGGATCGCTGGCCGAAACGTTTTAGAAACTATTTTCTGAAAAAGAACATGCAGCACATTGAGCCAGAAATACCTGCAGGAAGATGGCTGTGCCCAACATGCCTTAATGCTGTTAAGAGGATATTCAGAGCCGAAGAGAAACTTAACCGACAACCAAAAACGGATTGCATCGATGCATTATACGTAAACAACGTCAACCAAAATAATGCAAAGGAAAGTAGAGGCGAGGTCGGCTGTATGTCTGTGGATTTTCCTTTGGATCAGCGCGCTGTTAAAAAATTCCCAATTCCGCACGATGTCCCTGAAACATTATTTAATCAAAATTCGATGGACATCAAAACAACTGCAGGCGGTATGGATTCCAGAATTTTTAAATTTATGAAGCATGAAAACAGAACAAATGCCAATTTCATATTTGAGACTCTTATGGAACTACAGGGGCATCGGTGCTTCAAAAAATATTATGATAAAATGCGTGGAGTCAATCAGGTGCCTTTTGGAATTGGATTCCAAAGAAGCAACAATAATCCTACCCCAGTGTCTGTGTGTCTAAGAACCCTCTTAGAGGATTCAGATTTTGATGACTTAAGGGACAAAGTGATCAAGGCACTTTTGATGATTGAGGAAGTTGTTATAAATGATCTCAAGAAGAACGACCCCTCTACACTTGTTTCATCCATTTATTGTCTACATGATTTGTTGCTCCAATTCACTTTCTACAATTACGTGATACCGGCACAAAAAACACGTTGGTGTAGGTCCACTTTTTTAGGTGCTCTATATCAGTAACCGACTTAGCTACTCAATCAATTAGAATATGCGAAGATAAAGTCCTTACATTTAGATAGGGTCATTGCCACATAGGTCTAATAAAATGAATCAAATCGGGAAGTACTTCTTCAAGAGAGAGGATGCAGAAGCATCATGGTTGTGGTTTTTCAGCAACAATCTAGCTGTTCTTCACAAATGCTATTGTGAGGATTTTTATCGGTGGATCAAGCTTGGAGATCACAGCATGAAATGTTTCGTGCAACAAAGGATTAATGCAGCTCGTGAAGTTTTACTCCCACTATTAAAAAATAAGTATCCATTCACGTTGCCCGCTTTTTATGTCAATCTGAACAACTCTGCATCAAAGTTACATTTTGATGTTCTTGATAGCCAGTATGTACCGGGATATGTATTTGTTTTCAAATCTCCTGACTGCATTGGTGAAGACACGATTATGCCTCAATTTAATGTTCGGGTAGCCATGGATCATGGCGATGTTGCACGATGTTTGTTTAGATTGATCCTACACATGAATGAACCAATACTGTTAGGTCACAGAATCTCCGTAATTGTTCCTTTTCATCATAGGTTTTTGTCATTTGCAGAAAAAGATGTTCTTAATAAAGAGATTGGGTACATGTATTTTAGAGGAAGCGGTATTGAAGATTCTGAGAAATGGATAAAAGTTCTAGCTTCAATGGGCATCAAATTTGTTGTAGGTAGTGGGAAATCAACAATTTGACAAAGAGACGGTGCGTTACAATTTGCAGTTGTCAGCGAATCTTACTTTGAAAATGGTTGTAAGAAGCTGTGTTCATCGCTTCAAAGTTTTAGAGATCTTGGCATTCCTGTTGTGAAATCATCTTTTTTGAAGTTGTTTGATGAGGTACATGATGGCAATGTGTCTATTGAAGACGTGTTAGATAAATTGGGTCATAGCACCCGTCATCATTTTGACATGGATCAAATATGTGAGGAAAGAGTTGTAAAAAAACACAAGTGGAATTAATTCAATAAAATATTGTAATCTAAAATTCCTTATTTATCTATTTTAAAAATATCATCCATCGGCTATTATCATCGCGGAAATTCGGAGTACCCGGTGCGTCATTTCACATAATTTGTCTGAGCTCCACTGGGCTGCTTAAAAAGCTTTATACTGCAAAAAAAAAACTTGAATGTAGATGATTCACAGATTGAGATTGACAATTTAAAGATTGAGATGATCCAATTGAGAATTGAAATTGCAAATCTGTAGTTACTTGAAAATAATAATTTAAATTAGTTAACTTAGTTAATTAAATAAACTAATAAATATGTGAAAAACCCACGCTGCTATACTGAAATTGAAGCAGATCCACAGGGACGTGCAGCTTATTAGGTCGGATAATTAAAATTTGAAACGAGCTAAGTGATGAATGCTAATTAAAAATAAATTTATTTCGTTTAATATGGTAATACTTGATTTCTAATAATAATTGATGCAATTTTTTCGCGATGAGATACATTCGATGTTGATCTACAGAGTGCTACTATAAAATTTTGTGTGGTGACAACACTAGAGTACAGTAATGTTTGTGGTGAAACTAGGATTAGATATCCAAACTGAAAATATATTTATGAAACGAATATATACAGAACAACACGACGGTAACTTTCTCCCGGTAAACCTTTGCCGCAAAGGTTTTCTAGTATATTTTTTCATTTTGAACAACCATTGGAACCCACTCAGACAATTGGACTAACCAGTCATGCTAAAATTTTACCACTAATGTCACTTATTCTCATTAAAGTAAGTTTTTTTTTTATAAATTGCATTCTGAGACAAGCTTTATTAGAAATTATTTACATGTGTATAAATGACTCTATACAGCTGAAGGTCCGCCTAGCTTGGCGGATTTGATGGCGTGCGTTGCGCAGCGCGCGTGCCAGATAGAGTAGAAGGTTTCCATCAAGATTGTTGATATCTTCCTCAACATTTAGAGTGGCTTTTTGACTGGTATCTTGTTTGAAAAGCGCATAACTACATCCATACTAGTGTAACCAAGTAAACTAGCATAAATAGTAGCTTTGCGTTTGTCAGTTGTAGGATGTTCGTCAAAATCAAAACCACTTTGATATAGTGTGAATGGAAGACTCCAGAATTTAAATGAGCCCTTTATGAGTGATCCTGGCAGCATGTTGCTTTGAATCAGGTCATTGATTGATCGCATTGCATCAAATGTGTATAGCAAATTTTTGCGACATGAGATTGGTCCTCATGTTGCAAACAACACCTCGGGCATTTGGTGTTGCTAATTTGGTTGTTGTTGTCCCAATACTGCATTTTAGAAAGTGTGTAGAGTTGATTGGAACGGAGACAGAGGAGGAAGATCTGTTTGGGTCGTGACACAAGGTTGGTGTCAATGTTAGCTTTAATATTATATTCATCATGGAGAATATTATTCAGAAACACAATGTGGGAGACCTTGTAAGACCTCCCCCCTTCCACAAATTCAGGAAATATTCAGAAACACCCATGTCCAACGTATGCATAGCATCAACAGGCATCATTTCAACAACATCAAAATCCTTCAAATCAAATAGAGCTGAGATATCATATACACCACGGAACGAACATTTTTGACTGGCGATGGAACTATTGTGTGACTTTGCAATTTTAGCGTCAAATACAAACAATTTGAAGCATTTATGGTCCGTCTGATTAGGGTCTATATAAGAAATAGTACATCCATGACTTTCTCCTTTTATATAACAGTGTGGACACCGAAAATATCCAGATGACATGCAAAGAATTTTGTCACGCTCAACATTATCACAAACCAACAAAGTTACCATTCCATGACAATTAATTGTAATGTCATCAGTGACTTGTTCACAGAATCCAGTTTCCATCACCTCGTTCAAGTATCTTACAGTTTCCCTTAAATATATTTGATATAGAACCTCAGTCTTTGATGAAAATACGCCAACCAGAATAACATTATGCTCTTGGAATCTCTTTTCTCTCCGTATGCTTGTATTCACTAAATACACCGGTAGAATAGTTTCATCTGCTTTGTTCCATGGAGAAACTCCATCAATAAAAATCTGCCATGATGGGTTTTGTAGGCACTTTAATCTTGTTGTCATATTCTTTTTGAAAACAGGGATAAGCCTGATAGTTTATTGGTAGTTACAACCCCCGTCAATGGTTATTTTTGTTCGTGTTCTTTGTAGACTACTGTATAAATTAAATTCTCTTCATCATTTCATTTGGACTCTCACAACCCTGCAAACCGCAGAGATTTTTGAGCTTCTTTATTTGTTTTTACAGCACATGTTACACTGTTCCCACTAACTTTAAGCACACTGACAGCATCATCAAGAATATCTATAACAAACTGAAGGGCTTTATCCACCCGATAGTTGTTTGCATGTACCTTAAGAGCAGTCCACATTCTTATCTTGTTCTCAATAAAGTTGTTAACCCACCACAAACCGTAGCTGGTGCGGCGGTTAATCCGGCACCAATGATAGTAAAATGGGTCAAGTTCACTGTATTTTGGCAAAATCCACTGCTTTTCAAAATATGGCACCACTGATGGGAATTCAACTTTGAAGTCAATCCAGGCGGCCTCAAATTTTACTTCGGTGTTAGCAGTGACCATATCATAAACAAAACCTTTGAGCTTGGTGAGGTCCTCATCTGATAGTTTTGATTCCCCTTCGGTTGTGCTCCTGTAACCACTCTGTCACTGCTTTCATAAAATGAAACACACATATAATGTATTTGAAACCTGCTTCCGATAATCCTTTGTTCTATGGCTTTCCAGCATCTACCATTACAGTCACCATATCTTTCCACCCATTAACAGAGTCAATGTATTTTTCATCAAACAGCATTGTTGCAATGGCTTCAAAAGTAGCTTTGACAGTCTCCGCTGTAACAGGCCTCGTCAATATCATGATTGGTACTCGACAAATGGCATAATCATCCATTACTGTGATACCTTGCACAGCCAGTGTAGCTCCTTGTACAACAGCGAGTTTATATACTGAGTCATATCCAACAATGTCTTTTAAACCTGTTCGGCACTTGTCCAAAATTGTTGGCGAGTAGAGAATGTAGGTCATATTCTCAAAGTTCATCTTTGAAGTAGGAATCTTGCCAACCACAGGGATAAGTTTAATTGAATTATCTAGAGTTGATAATATTACATCAACATTTAACATTTGCTTATCATAATCCCCGGCAATTCTTTTATTCTTGTTGTATATAATGTCACGGATTTTTTCATGGGATAAATCATATCGTGAATCATAGAGACAGGAGGACGCTCTTCGAAATGTACTCTGTATAACTAGAGGTTTTGTTCCAGACTTAGCGGCTTTGATAATTCTACGCACAAGTGCTGGCGATTCGGGTAGATATAAATGTGATAGGTGAAACAAACTGTTGTGATGACCTTGCAAAAGAAACCTAACCATATAGCTATAATGTGTGACCTTTTTAGATGTTGATGCAATCCTCTCTACTTCAATGCGCAGCTCCATGTTACAAACATCACTAGAAGAATTGTTGAGCACACATGCTGGAGTAGTACATTTTAAATCTCTCACCATGGCAAGTTCCTGTATATTCAGCCGTGGGAGGTATAAATTGGCTCATTTCTGGATCAATAAATGGCGAATAATCTTTGATGTTTGCTCTATTCTTTGCTTGAATGATTCGATTGAATCCATAGTAGTTGACGCCATTCCATTTAGCTAATAGGGCTTTGCAAGAATCATACCCATCCTCTACTAACCTGTTACATGCAACATAGCCAACTTCTGTTATATCATTGTAAAAATGGTCCTTGTTGACATATGGCATGGGTAAAATAGCTCCCAAGAACTTCTTTTGTGTCGCAATAGACTGAATACATACGTAGTTGTCCTTGGTCCCTATTGTTCTTTTTAATAGTTCTCAAATCTCAGGTTCCTCGTTCTTGAAAAGTTCCTCTATATGTACCAGTACTTCGGTTCTTGTCCATGCCTCCATGACTGTGAATTATAAATCAAATTAACAGATAAATATGTTTTGGCGGTATTTATTATAACAAGAACTAAAATTGATCAAACGAGGGCATGTTAAACAAAAGTTTTGGTTTATTCATTTCTATTTGGTATATATGTGGGATGCCAGATGCAATGTCAACAATTCACAGGTTTTTCAAAATTTAAATTTAAATAATTACACCCAGTCATAATCTCTCTGAATAAACACTTTTCTGGTTAGTTTTCAATTATTCATACAATTATATGGTGTTTGGGTCCTATATGTCAAGTTTGGTGCGGTGTCGACCGGTATTCTCACTTTCGATTTTTACTACGTTCATTAAATTTTTACTATTTCTGCATGGTTATTGATGAGTTACCTTTCACAAAAAAATTAAAAATACAAATCACCGAAATGGTTGTAAGTGACACAGTTGAGTTGACTTGTGTGAAGTCATCAATATACATGTCATGAGCGTGAAGACTATTTTATTGTGTATATTACCTATTTATCAAATGGTATAAAGAGTGTTCTAAACGTAATTAGGTATTGTATAATGAACATTCTATTAATATTGTTTAAAAGATATATAATTATCAAACATTCTATTGAACAATCATTTGGCGAAGTCCTGTACAAACCATCGGTTTCTTTACAGTTCATTAAGCAAACCCTTCATTTGTCACATTGTTTTGAATGTTACTTTTATTAAACAAATTGGTTTTTAACCTTCATTGCTTCATACTTTTACTTCGATGGCTACTGATTCTTATTCTACGTGCCTTCACTTCACAACATCAAAACTAAAAGATATTAATACTACAGGTATGTCCTAATAGTTTGACCCCGAGAAGGTGATTGCTTGTGTTCACAATTTGCCTTGTAAACACATCGAGCGGTCCAAATGGAACGGGAAGTTTCCATGAGTATTGTAGATATTTTTTGGAGTACAGAGAGAGGCTTGAGAACTCTAATGTGCTTGTTAAATCGCTTGAAAGTGTCCATACTAACATATCCTAGCAAACTAGCATAAATGGACCTCTTCCAATCTTCCGGCAACTCTGACATTTCTTTGCTTCCTTCAATTCCACGCTGCGTCAAATAATATGGCACTCCCCAAAATTTAAAAATGCCTTGAATAACAAAGCCAGGTTTCAGATTATCCTGGATAACCTTATTGATTCTGACCATCGCATCATGTAATTTAGTTTTATTATAGCGACAGTCAAGAAGCAAATGTCGCTGGTCTTCATGTGATGAATGACACCGAGGACATTTGGTGACATAATTTGGATTGTTGCTCCAGTAACGCATCTTTGACAGAGTACAAAGCTGGTTGGAGCGGAGGCAAAGTAGGAATTTTTCTTGTTGTTGTATTCAATCTCTTAAAAATTGCTCCATCATCATATTCTTCCAGATGGTCAGATTTGTTATTTCTCCTGCAATTAATGCCTTCGTGTAAGTCTGCAAGGAATTTAGGGTTTTTATACTGTGCCTCAAGCATATCTTTCAGGTTAGAGATTATATATGTGCCCCATCTTTTACTCTTGATTTTACATTCTCCAGACATTTGGTCTTTTGTGTGACCCACTTTGTGTTTGGTACAATATTTATGTATATATATAAATATACAATATAATATGTATATATTTATATAYATGTWTGCTCGGAGGGCATTGTCAACCACTTTATCTTTATACTGAAGGAATTCTCTATCCCTCTTGAACATGCTCCAAGGTTTTTTTGATGTAGTGTTGGCTGACAAATAACTCATGAACAATATACTCTCTTGTTCTAAAGGACGATTTGTTGAAGTTGATTCTGCACTTTCAGCAGGTACGCGGTTGTTGATGGTAAAACTATCTGCGACATCATCTTTGTTTGAATGTTACTTTATTATATTCATCTACCAAAAACAGAGACTGCCTTTCACTCATTATTTTGGGACAAGGTTACTCATCAAAATATAAAAACAAGGTAATTATTACAATTCTCCAGTTGACTAATTCACACAGACTGCAATAAAATGGATTGGGGCTGACACCAACGAGTACTTCTACTGGAAGAAGGACCTTGACAAGAGGTTGGTCGAGAAGATTGAGGATGCAGCACAGGACACCCAGAATGAGGGCAAAGAAAAGATAGCCAAGTTGTTTGCCAACATGAGCCAGGCTATTCAACAGCAGGCACAGGTAGATTCAAGTTTGAACAATTTTAATCATTATTAATAGGATTCTGACCAAGAAGAAGAAGAAGAAGCCGAGGACCAGGAAGGCAATGGTCCTTTTGTTAAAGTATGCCGCCCCACGGAGAAGGAAAGAGTGGATGCCAAGGACCTAGCGGCCACCCAAAATTACATCCTTGAGGACATTTTGACCAGTGAGAAACAGTGTTGACAAAGAGGTCATACCTGAGGACGATGAGGACATTGGCATTGTAGCACCACCTAAGCCAGTCACCATAAGTGAATTCTACACATCAGCAGTACTAATCCTTACAGACCAATCCACCAACAAAGACGTGTCCTGTTGTTGTGCCTCCCAAGATCGTAGACACAGCAGAGCAAGAAATTGAGCTTTTAAAGCTTGAAAACGTCGAGCTAAAGAGGATGATTTTTAGGAACACCTCAGACATGCGCACTGTGATGGAGGACCTTGCCAGTGTCATGAGCATCATCAAGCCTCAGGGTAGCAACAAGTTGACACCTGAGCAAAAGTCTCTAATTTACAGAGATGTTGACAAGGTGGGCAACTACATGTGCGATGACAAGTTGACGGTTTTCTACAAGTCAAGGTACCAAGTAAAAGTAAGGCAGTTTTCTTGTGTCGTTGGGTTTTAAACATCATAGGTCCACATGCAAGACTTGGAGGGCAAGTATTTAAGCAACCGAGAAGGTACACCAATGTGCTGTCTCAAGTGGCACAATACTTGTAGAAGGACATTTGAGGGTCCCAACGTCTGTGGTGGTTTGAAGAATCCCACTATTTCACTATAAGCCATTATCAACTACTAAATTCTAAAACTGTTAGTTCTGTCAAGATGTACTTGCACCACATCAAGATAAGTGACGACTGGGTGCCCGCCACTGCACATGACCTCAACTACAAGAGGTTCTCCAGGTAGTTTGCCCACTTCCACTTCCCTTACTTAACGAACATTTGTAAGAAGAAGACAGAGTTGGAAGTGTTGGAGTCTGATTCTACAAAGCTCTTTAACATCATCCACACCTTCTTGTCAAAGAGGTCCGGGAAGGCTGTAACTGGTACAATGACACAAATGAAAAAAATAAAAAACAAAAATGTTTTAAAACATAAACTGTCTGTTTTATGAAGAACAAGTCTTGTAAAATAAGAAGTTGGGGTTTATTATTCTTTCTTTTTCAAATTTCAAATCTGGCTTTTGTCATATATCATTTAGATATTAAGCATATAATTCCTCTGTACACCATGCTGTTTTATTTTGACAAATTATAACATAATATTTTTTAAAAAGCTTTAATTTCTTATAGCCAGGACCATTGAGAGCTGCTTCAGTGTTCTCTCCTCTCACAATCACCATTGGCTTCAATTTTGATATTTGTTTAATAAACTCTTATAACAATACCAAGGATACATGTCATCCTTTTTTTACTATCCTTTGACTTTTTCAACAAAACTTCTTTATTTCCCTTTTTTTAAAATCGCCTCTCCTTTTCTCCCTTTTTCTTTTTTATTTTACCCCCTCTTCATGGCTATGACATATTTGTATATCCATTTTTACATTTATATTTATCAAAATGTAGACCTGCACACAATGTTTGCAGCAACAATAGTTGTATGTTTGAGTGTATATTATTGAAATTAAAAAAAAATCTAATCATATAGTTTTGACAACTTTCTCCCTTTAAGTTTAATTAAGGGTTTTTGAGTACAGAATACTTTTGCTTAAAAATGTTCAATAACAAGTCTTATTTTTATTGTGGCAACGGTATGTATTATAAAATGCTCCTTATTTAAAAGATTGGCTTAAAAACAAAGTGATAAAGAGGAATAAAAGTACAAAAACATGAACATCATCACAAGATTATTGATTTTATGTTTACTTGCTGTAATTTGCAATAGTAATCCCAGCAACAGCCTCACCAACAACCCTAACATTGACCCTAGCTACTACAAGAAGTTGAATATGAGCTTGTTCAGTTTCACAACCACAGTGTTGTTGCCCAAAGTATGCCAGTATTGAGGCCTGAGAGACTTGAGTATCTCCGGACTTATATTAAGGACAACATACATGAGACCAATCTGAGGCTGGTCCAAGATATTGTGGATGGAAACAATGTTTTGCCTACATTACAATAGAACAATATACATCACTCACAACCACATTAAAAGGGCAAGGAAAGAATTCCAAACTGCAAGAATTGATACTGTTCTAGATGTTGCTAACAGGCCGGATCTTGCCTAAACTTAAGATGGTAGCAGCTTCTTCTAAGGTCTCCATGTCCAACTTAGACTGTTCACACTGTTATTTGTATCAAATTGGATGTTGAACTTGCTCAACTCAGTGACTAAGCATAATCAGCTGTTTATTGATGGTACATTCAGCACTGTTCCTCAAGGTGTAGCTCAGTTGATTGTTATAATGGTGTTGAAACGTGGTTCTACAAGAGCACAGCCAGTGATGTTTGCATAAACTCAATCTAGAACTATTGTGGAGTATAAGTTCATGTAGAGGGGAATTCTAGATCTTGCACCCAATCTGGCCACTGTTCCAAAAATATATGCCATAATTGAAAGTATATTAACACAAAGCATTTTGATTTCTACCTTTTTATGTTCTAAAATTTCCCGCTTGGGAGCAATTTAAAAAAATAATGGCCCACCAGTTAAGGTTATAACCTCACTAGGGACCAAATCAATTTGAACAGGAACATCAGAAACATTAGATTCTGATGTTGAACCTGTGGTTTTATTACCAACAGTAATTGAATTGTTACAACAATTTTTACCTTTATGACATATGTGTTGTCGCTGTTGTAATTGTACTGTGTTGTTTATTTGTTTTTTGTTGTTGTTGTTTGAATTTTGTTTTATTTTATTTATATAATATATTTCTCCAGAAATGGATATATAATAATAGTATTAATATGGGTAATTCTAGGAGTGACCAGACTTGTAGTTGTATATCTTTGCCGGTATATCCCGTTTAAATTAATGTTTCTGTTGTTATCAACAACAACCAAACAAACAAAAACAACAACATGTCATCCCTTCAGCCAAAGTCTGAGCCAATATGCTACTGCAAGTACAATTTTGAAATCCATAGAAGAAAAGCTAGATTGAGTGATCACATTAGTCACCACAAATGTAGAGCTTATCAAAAACCTTTTCGTTGAGATTCAGACCATTAAAGGTGGTCCTTTTAGTGCTGTGTATTGTTCCGCCTTACTAAGTAATATCACTCCTCAGCAAAAGGAACTTTTAGGTAGGATGTTCTCTGAGAACAACATCAAGTGGGATCAGCTGAAGAGCAATGTTGAATGGCTGTTGGTGCTACAAATTATGACCTGTATACTCGGTTTGTTAAGAGTAGCTCCAGGGATAACTATACCGCGTATCTCCTACATGAAAATGCAGTTGAGAAGGCTGTACAATGGTGCAAGGCCAACGTAAGCAAAGACAAGAGAGCGCCTAAGAGACACAAAAGTAATTAAAATATTGTGTTAAATTAATTGTTTTCTGTTTTAGTTTTTCCACAAACACTTGATGAAATAATCAATGGAGTAATTTACTCAATTGAAAGTGTTGATGAATTACAAAACACTAAAAATAAAACTCCCGAGGAACTTTATCAACAAGTGCAAATTCAGATTGATCAACTTGTTCAAGATGGTGTGATTCAAAAATGCTATCATTTGCCCTTATTTGAGCAATTATCCTCTTATGTTCTGTTTCGCATATTCTGCATATATTTTTAAGAGCTTCACCAATAAATTCTTTGCCATTATCAGACTTAATGGTCTTTGGAAAACCAAATGTTAGGAAAATTTCTAGGACATTTCTCGAGACTTCTTCCATAGACTTATCCAAACATAACCTGAGAATTTGTCCACTACCGTTAACGCGTATTTATGTCCAAACTTGCATTCTGGTAGAAACATAATATCCATATGCAGATGTTGGCCAGGTAGGCAAAATACTGGTTCAATTCGAGGTGCATAGCCAATACAATGATTGTTTACTTTCTGACATATTGCACATTCTCTGCAGAGATCTTGACACTTTTTTAGAAGATTTCCAGGTACATAATCAACAAGTTGTGACACAGCATTGTAAAGAGCGTTTGTTCCAACGTGGCCCACTTCATGAATATCCTTTAACAGTTGATCTACTTCTTTGATGGAATTTACTTTCAACTCTTCTTCTACCGTAGCAGAAATATGTTGAATTTGAGAGGCCATATCAGCGAGGAATCAATCATCCTCTGGAATGCTGACGGGATGTGCTTCAATCCTAGCGGTGCTATGATGAACCGATATCTCTTGTTTTCAAAAGAGAATCCTGTTACAGATCTGTCCTTTCTTCTGAGCGGTACTTGTAAGTAGGCAGATTTAAGGTCTATTTTACTCATAATTGTTGCTCCACTACGGCTTATCGTTCTAAATATGTGGTCGATGCCCGGGACGTCATTTGTGTCATCCTTAATCAAGCGGTTGATAGGTACAAAATTATGGACAAATCTCCATTTTCCTGAGAAAATCAAGAAACAGTTTGTATTAAAAAGTCCCATATCTTTCTCTTCTTCTGTTCTGAAGTCATCCAGGTCTATCATCTGCCGACTCCAACAACCACCACTACGCTCATTTTCATTAATGAATTCGATCGCAATCTCACCAATAGTGCTGACTTTTCCATCCGTTTCTTCATTCAAATTTATGTCGTTTTGGATGTCCTTCATGAGTTCAGTCACATCCTTGTGGTAAGTGACTCCGTTCACTTCATTTCTGTTTTCTTCTTCTAGCACTTCTTCGATTGTCTTTACTCTATATTTAGTGGTCATATGTCTCATCTCCATCATGGATATAGCGGGTATATCCATTTGTAGTCTATCCACTATATCAAGTCCAAAGATTACCTCGCTTTTGGCTTGCTCGAGTATTACAAATACCACTTTTCTAGTCAAACCAAGACAATCCGTTGAGCATACGCGGGTTGATTCATCCGCCAAGTAAATTTTGAAGTATGCCGGGGAAACATGATATAGCTCCCTCCATTCTGGGTTGGCCATGAGTCTCTTCAAACCTTCTTTAGAGATGGTTGATACTTGGGCTCCCTTATCTACCAATGCCTTTACTGACGATAAGTTGATTTTGGCATTTACTGTGTGTAGTGGCCGTACATCAGGAACTGGATAGACCTTTCCATCAAGGGTTATTGTTTTTTGGAGAGGATTGACTTTCTCATTTGGGTATTCAAGATCTAAATGCACCTGCCCCACTGCCATTTCCTCTTTTAGGTCCTCCGCGTTATCGTAGATCATGTAAGTCTTCACCTTGGATACTGATTGCACTAATGGCCGCTGAGAGGCTTGATACTTCCTGTTCTGAAACAACATCCGGGTAGTAAGTTTTATTTTTATTAATTTTAAAATGCGGACATTTATACATATCCGTACCCACTAATCCTTCCACATCCTCTTTAGGGCAATTTGGCTGCTCATGGTCCGGATCCTTACATTTCCAACAATACCTTCCATGCCTGTGTGCAGGTGGTTTGTTCTGTCGCATAGGATCCTGCGTGGAGGGTGGCTCCCTAGGTGCGGTTGCCACAACTTTGTTTTCATTCGCCTTGTGCTTATCATTTAGGCGTTTGTCTCTTGTCTCAACCATTTTATTTGGTTTCTGGGCTTGTGGCTTGTCACTCCATTTGGGATTTTGTTGGGGATGATGTTGTGGTACCACTCCAACCTCACAATGCTCCGCCGCGCTGTCGTCCCTTAGTAATTTGATCAAATTTATCATCAATTTGTCGAGAGATATTCTCTTCAAACTTAATGAACGCGCTTCTCTTCGATAGTTAGTGCCGCTGGTGGTGTTGTGTGGGAGAGAACGAATGAAGTTCTCTATTGCTTTGTCTTCTTCCACTTCCAACAAAGTGACCCAGTTCAAGTATCAACGGTGATAAGATTGTTTGGTCTCTTTCTTTTCGGGCTTGAGGGTTATGTACTCCGTCTTAAAGTCGTTGTAAGATTTTTCAGGATTCATGATAAATGGTACTAGCGCCATGATGTCATCCATTGTATCGTTCATGAACGTTTCTGTCTCCAACAGGTCCCTTAAGGCATTTCTCTCATCTTTGGGTAACTGCTTAAGTAGAAGTGGTAGAATGTCCGCTGCCACTACTGTTAGATCTGAGACGTTGGCTTTGAACCTCAAAATATCACTAATGCGTAAACCTTATTTCTCTGTAGTTGACCTTAAATCTCTGCAGTCAAAAAACACCTTGATAAAATGGAATCTCGGATGTCGTAGAATTGTGGATAATGAACATTGACACCTGAAAATTCACCTACCACCGTTTTCGACTATGGCGGTTTTAATGTGACGCTTCGTTTCTCTATTCTGTAATATTTACAGTTAACCAAACACACCCGAAATACATTATAAATGCTTCTAGTACTCACTTCAAAATAAATACAAGCAACATATACATATACAGTTGTTTATTTTCATTAATTTATAAGCATACAGATCGATACTTCATTTACAATCCAATCATTTTCCACATTCTAGACTTTGAGATACCGTGATATGTTTGTGTTGTTGTAAGCCGGTTTCTTTTAGATTGATTCCTCACCACCTCCAACTCGCTATCTCGATTGCTTTCATCACTGGACACACTGGACTTGTGTTCAGGGCTGCTGTTAATCTCATCATCGGAATCTGGAGTATGTATTCGCTTTTTACCTCTGGCTTTCAATGGTGTGGAGATCGGCTTCATTTGAGGTCTGCTTTTCGGTTTGCTTTGTGATTGGAGTTCTAGCTCACCATCATTGCCACTACCATCAGCTGGTACATCAACGGTTCGATCAAAGTCAGCTTGTGCCCGCTGCTTTGATGTGGTGTAAATTCTTTTATCGCGCTTCCTTCCTAGCTTTCTCTTCTTTGTTGCTGTTATACAAGAGGAACCGTCATTACTTGGAGATGCAACCGGAGGATTAATATCAATTATCTGTTCTCGATATTCCTCAGAATTTAATGTGTTCTCTTGCTGCAGCTCATAATTAATGTCAGCTCCTCCAAAATCATGATCGCTTTGATCCTCTTTGCTATTCTCCTTGTCGACATTATGTATTGCTACAGTGTCTACTGGAGTGCAATCGTTGTCGGCTGTTGATGCACGTGCAAGTGTGAAGTTGATGGTTGGATATGCTAAGGATTCATTGTTTGTTATGGCGGGACAAAATTCTTTTGTAATAAATCTTATTATCCAATATGGATCCTTCAACCAGAATGGTGAAAGTGCAATCTTTTTTGGTTTWACTCAAAAAGCG
>JAOPGA020000112.1:0-10767 GCA_026419775.2 Acrasis kona
ATCAAGGTTGACGCACTGAAGTCAATTACTAAATTTGTCCGAGAAAGACATCCGTTACTATGGGGGACTGAAAGGTCAAGAACGTTCCAAAGTGATGCGATTCTACTTGCATTGTACCATGACATAACTGGTACAGGTTATCATGCCCTGTCTGATGCCACTAGAAGTTGGCATAACATTGAACAAAAGTCACTACGACACAACACCCAGATACTGCGGCATGAATTTGAAAAGTGGGGTGAAGAGCAGATAACCTTAGGTGACAAACATGCGTGGAATCATTCGGTCAGATACAGCGAATTTGGAGATCAGATTGCCGACGCCAATCTTCGTATCGACTCAACCGATATGACTCGAATTGGAAAACGGAGCACGTCAAAGAAATCCTCAGGGTGGAGTTACAAGGCAAATTCTCCAGCTCAGAGATACATGACGCTTGTGGATGGCCGTAGCAGAATTGTCAAATTATGGGGTGGGTATTCACCAAAAATCTACGATGGCGACTTTTTAAAGTTGAAGAAGGAGTTCTTTGAAGACACTCTTGGTAGGGGAGCAAACATCCTTGGGGACAATCATTTCATGGCTGGGACAAAATTCCGAAAATGTAAATTCTATTGTAACATCAAGAACAAAACAGCAAAGGACACGGAAAACAAAGGCAAGAGGCTTAGTATGCTGACAAAGGACCAGAAGAAATTTAATGGTCAGCATCGCACTGCAAGAGCTGCAGTTGAGAACCCCTTTGGTGCTATGCAAACACGGTTTACAATGCTCAAGGAACCATTTCAAGAGTCGGAGAGTCAACAGGATGCTCTAGTCACTTTTGCGTGTGGACACCATAACTTTTTGCTGCGAAATCGTATATAAAAACCGTCTTTTACAACCTTCTGTATTTGGGCATTGTCCCCACCCCGTACGTTTTTACAAAGACCCAGGCCTCATTGTGTGTTGTGTTTTTTGGTTTATTGATTAGATAAGATCGCTCCTCGTCAGAGAGATCAAAAATCAACCATTGGTAGATAATAATAGATTCAGTTTTGAAATTGCATTAGGCCTTTTAGAGAAGGGGCACAATATTTACCCTTTCTATGATCCTATGAGCCTGTCTTTTGGCGTCGTCGTACGGAATCATAAACTACTTAATCATAAGTTTTTTAATATTGATGCATAAATGTTGAAAAAACGTTCTAACACAGTTAAAAGTAACATAGTTTTCTTTCTTATTGTACCAGAATTCACCCAGCTTGGTTGATGTCAGATAACACGATAGACGATGAATAAATGCAAAAAAACAGCTTTTTGTAAAATGTATGAAACATGTGCCAGGAGTTTAGTTGGAGTGGTTACCAAACTTAGTGGGGCACATATAAAGATGGCTGCGAGACTGAGCGTGAAGCCAACGGAACTTTTTGAATTTCTCATTAATCGATGAGCTGAGATGGAATTTGGTATTGAACGATACGGACTTGAATAGCTTACTTATATCGCATAAATGCTATATTGAAAGTCCCTATACTTTTAATAAAATCAGAATTGCAAGTACAATTGATTTGAGGTCTATCTTTTTGAAATTAAGTTGATAGAGACTTCAGTCTTCACTTCTCACAGAATCGTTGAAATCTCGCATTCCAACAAATGTGAGGTGATGGTTAGCTTCCTTGGTGCTCACATTTGTAAAGATTTCATTTTGCCCGGTCTCCGGATGGTCTTCGCCAAATTTTGTAACTTTTGATTAAATTAGAAGGTCCGCAGGTTCACAAAATGTCATCGTGGAGGACACCACGAACTAAATTTACTGACTTGGTGATTTATACACACACCAAAGGGGGTGAAAATTGTCCAGAGCAATACCCTGTCGAACTGTTCCCCGAACCAGAAAGTTGGATGGAGGCATTGTCCATTAGATCCGTGTGCAAGATGATGGACTTCACACCCACAGCTCACAAGCAAAAAAAATACAAAGCAGCAATATCGCAAGGATTTTACAACTACATTCGAGTGTACGCATTGTCGAAAAGATTTAGAACAACGTTTGACGTTCGAGCACGGGACAAGGACGATTTCGCACAAATATGTAGCATTAAGGATTATAGCACGATTTTCTTCCTCATTCATGAGTACCGATACAACACAACACATACTTTAAATTTATTCACCAGTGCATGTTTTGAGGGAGATTTAGTTGTGGTCGAGCGCATCATTTCTAAACTAGATAGAGAGGATATTTTTGTAGGTCTCAGGAGTGCATGTTGTGGTGCTCAAATTCAGGTTGTTAAAATGTGCATCGAGGCCACCAACATCTCGGAGTCAGAGGCGAATGATATTTTTAATAATCCTTCCTGTCACTTTACAATTTTTAAATACATAAAAACAGTCTTCCCTAACATTGACAAAAATCAAACATTACAGTGTAATTTTCCCTTTATTTTGCAATCCGCAATTAACAACAATGATGTTGAAAGTGTAAAAAATATCTTAAAAAAACACCAACATTTAATTGGTAACCACCTGCTTTTGTATGCTTGTGAATATGGTAGTTACCAAATAATAAAATCAATATTACCTCTCTGTGATTATTATCGAGATATTGATTGGAGTGCTTGCATGAACAATGCGCTGTTACTAAATGATGATATTAATGTTATAAAATTGTTATCAAAATATAGTAATCATGACTGGGCTAATATCTTGAAGATATGTTGTCTTCATGAAGATGTCACAGTGGAATTGATTTTATTCATAATAAAAAAAGGTGCACTATGTGAAAATTTAATAGATGCATTGTACTTTGCTTGTCAAAAAGAAGATAATTATTGGTTAGTTGATTTGCTCATTGAAAATGGCTGGCATAATTATGACAGCGGTTTATTTGGTGCGTGCTTCACTGACAATATAAAAATGGCAAAAAGAATGATTAGATACGGTGCAACTGAAATCAATACAGGATTTCAGTATGCATGTAGAGGGAGATCCTACAAAGCTTGTTTGTATTTAATCGGTCTTGGCGCCGATGATTTTGATGTATGTCTGTGTACTACCACTGACTCTTGTATAAAAAACTTATTGCTGAATTGCATTGCTGATAGAGATAACGGTAAAGTAGTGAACGTGAACAATTACAAACTGACCAGATCATGGTGGTGACAGAAGAACGAGCTTGTAATTGTTAGGGATTTTTGTAGGTGTATGCTATTTGTATTGTATAACTTGAAAGATATTGTATTAATAAAAATTTGAGATCGGGAATTGTATTAAATTTCGATTTGAAATTTTTATTGTATCCGTTCTTGTTTTTGAAGCTACTCGACGCAAATCACTCGATTGCTAAATATAACGATGGTGGACTAGTTGTGTTTGTTCGCATCATTCTGCAGAACAAAAAACTCAGGGCGCAAAAGATTTTGAAAGATGTATGTATAAAACAGTTTCCGAGACCAGAACATATAATTTGAGAATGGAAGGTAGTAGTTCCTTTTTATTGTAGCAGAGATTGGTGATACCAAATATATTTGTGCGTCTCCTTGTTGAAATGAATGACACATTACCACTTCATAGATATATTTATGAAACTACGTGTCACCACGGACAACACTATATTAATTAGTATAAAATATTAATTTATTTAACTTCATCTCAAATTCAATAGCCCTTCAATCTTCATCTCAAATTCAATAACCAGATGTTTATTGAATACATAGCCTTCTTTCTTCATATCTTCTAATGTCTTGTCAAACATTTTTAGTGATCCCCAATTGTGATCTTTGCTGCTGTATATTGCGTCACCAGTATTAGACAACTTTAACTTATCATCTGTGCTAGTGTGCAGCAGTGTATAATTGGTTTTGATTCTTTCATTTGAACAGTCATTTTTTAAAAACAACGCAAGGTGACATCTGGGTCTTTGTAGAAACTTGAAATTAAATGATCTCAAATTATATTTAAATTTTAAATGTATCGTCGGTTCATCATACGGTATTACGCACCTCCACTTTGCATCTGATATTTCTTCTATACCTAAATGGATGAGATTGAAAAAATAGTTATATTGTGAACTTACTTGTCCCAATAGTATCTACGTTGAATCTAAAAATAATGTTGTTCAACACTGAATGATCTAACACGTTCAAAGGTACAACTTTGTCGTAAAAGTACCAAGTTCTCATGCTTTTAAAGTCTATTGTTGACATGATGGAACGCAGCTCATAACGTCTCTTTTCACAATCCTCAGGTAGAGAAGTGCAATTATTTACCCACACTATCACTGCTTCAAATATCTCTTTTTGATCTTTGTGCTTTTGATGTTTTAGAACTTCAGTCAACACTTCCTGTTCTAGTTCACAAACTCTATTTTCCTTGAAGCTGTCAATATTTTCTAGTATCTCGAATTTGATTCCATTAAAAGTGTCACGGAAGCACTGCGTTGTCCTGTCACAAGTATCCCATAGCATCTGCAGCAGTTTGCACCCATTTTCAGCAGTTGTATGTTCCTGAATTGTTCTACTCAACCAAACTAAAAGTGAAGAATGACACTTGGCTTCGGCAATAGAATATAAAATAATCAAGTCTTCTGCAGCATTAATATAAACCTTTCCACAATACAAATATCTTAAAAACTCTTTAAATATTCTAGGATCACTTTCTTCTTCGACTTTATATGGTGGCTGTGATTCTTTCCAATTTCCCATCATCATGGTTTTATAAAATTCACAACTCAAACGCAGCACAATACAGTGAGCGTATAAAATGGTACCGTCACTAAACTCGAACTTAACATCAGAACACTCCCTATTGCTCTGCTCTTGTTCGGACATTGGATTGAAAATACCCACAATATCGAAACCATTATTTTGACAAACGAATGCCATTTTACTTCACTTCCACAACAGCCTCAACACAAGATTTTTGTATATTATACTTATATATTATTAATATAATATCCAAAACAACAGGTGTTTAAGTTTGCAAGCATTACAAAAATAAATGGAAACAGGTCAGCTGGAAGGAAAACACACATTGAACTCATCATCACAGCAAGTCCTTTCTTACAGATACTGTAAGCCAAATCAATAGGCATCTACATGCGATACATCAATCAGTACAAAATTAAAGGAGCTTTTACGTCTTCGGAACAACATTTAAGACTGATCTTTGGTAGTTTAGTATTGACAAAATGTTCAAACGAACACAAACCATTAACATTTTACTCGTACGTACCGTGTACACTTAAAGTTATATTTTTTTTTCAATTTTTTGCAGTGGGATATCAGGCCTGAGTTTTCTTGGAACTTTTTAAATAGAATTTTAAAATAAACCTGAAGTGCAGATATGGAGATGTTATAATTAGAACGGATATATATATCGATGACAATTGAAACATCAGTAGCCACAAAAATAAATTCACTACCGAAATTCCAAAATGGCAGAGGAACACAGAGGAGAGGAATACAGAGAACAGGAGCAATGTTTTTCCTATAAAGTCGCCGCTGGATGTATGATTGCTGGTGCTGTTGGCTCATCTTTAGTGTATTTGTGCTTATGTACGCAAAGGAATGCCCCTTACACAGTGCATGTACATGTCCATGTCCCTATTACCGTGCCTGTCCCTACCATCGTGCCTGTTCTTGACAAAATATCTGTCACACCACCAACCCAAGAAAAATTCAACGATGTTATTAGAGAAATAAAAACAACCACCGGCGACACTAGATCAATACTGGAAGATCTGATAATAGTAGGAGGGGTGGTCGCTTCAGCCATCAAAAAAACTAAAGCACCAGAGCTTATCAGTGAATTATTTAAGCGTGTGTGGAAGAATTGTATTTGCCTTCTAGTCTCATCTAGAGATGAAGGTACTGTAATTGAAGCACTTTCAGAGTACAGTAGACGTCTTGATAAGAAGCACAAGGTAAACATATCAATACTCGTCTGGTAACACGTTTTAGATCGATATCATTCAACTCCGCTCATCAAATTTGGATGATGATGACGAGCAAAGTATCATTTACTTTGACGAAGCAGGTGATGAGGGCGAAACACACGAGAACATTGCACCAAAAGTAGAAGAGTTCATGTCAAGTTTAAACATTCCCATCCTACAGCGCGGTGAGAACAAGGACAAATCTATTTATTACTTTATAACAAACAAGGCAGAACAGTTAACCGCTGAGGGTCTGCAAATCGTAAGAATTAGTTGCGATATAATGCTCACATTGTTTAGACGGGACCAAAACCATTACTTGAACCATTGTACTTTTTGAAGAACGAGTTATCGAGAGAAGAGAGGGCACTCGGTTTGCTCATGTCACTTGACATTTACAAAGAAGATTTGGAGAAGCTTGCCTCGAATTTAACTTCGGTTTTTGGGAGGGATATGGCAAAACAAATGTGTATCGACTTGAGTGAAATTCTTTTGCAAAAAGTATCGAATCTGGATGTTGAGATATTGTTCAAAAACATTATCGAAGAGTACGATTATCCTTTCGTCCATGAAATACTCGGCGATGTGTCGACAAGTGCAATCAATGATGCACTGGTAAAAGCTGCGGAACATTCAAGACTGGAAGTTGTTTCAACGTTGATGAAGGACCCAAGAATAACATCGGATGGAATCGAAAGTGCACTTGTAGAAGCTGCGAAATATTCAGAACTGGAAGTTGTTTCAATGTTGATGAATGATTCAAGAGTAACACCGGATGCAATCAAAGATGCACTGGTACAAGCTGCGAAATATTCAAGACTGGAAATTGTTTTAACGTTGATGAAGGACTCGAAAGTAACACCGGATGGAATCAAAGATGCACTGTTGAATGCTGCAAGAAATCCAATGAATACAACATATGTCATCGAGAAGTTAATGAATGATTCAAGAGTAACATCGGATGCAATCAATGATGCACTGGTAGAAGCTGCGAAATATTCAAGACTGGTAGTTGTTTCAACGTTGATGAATGATTCAAGAGTAACATCGGATGCAATCAATGATGCACTGGTACAAGCTGCGAAACATTCAAGACTGGTAGTTGTTTCAAGGTTGATGAAGGACCCAAGAGTAACATCGGATGCAATCGATGATGCACTGTATGAAGCTATAATGCGTTCCAATATGAAAATAGTAAAAATATTAAAGGATGTTTAATTCAACACACAACCCTATTGAACTACTCATCTTCTTTTCAGTTAATCCCTACTTGACTCGGGCATTTCTTCTACATGATAATCACAAAGTATCTACTCATCTAAATCATCACCATGTTAAAAGTTAGAACAGATGGGATGGAGGATATAAAGAGTGCCGTCATTACAGACAACACAATGTCAAATACTATAATATTTTTTTATTTAACTTTATCATCAACTTCTTCAATATTCATCTCAAATTCAATAACCAGATGTTTATTGAATACATAGCCTTCTTTTTTCATATCTTCTAATGTCTTGTCAAATATTTTTTCTTTTCCCCAACTGTCATCTGTGCTGTTATATATTGCGTCACAAGTATTAGACAACTTTAACTTATCATCTGTGCTAGTGTGCAGCAGTGTATAATTGGTTTTGATTCTTTCATTTGAACAGTCATTTTTTAAAAACAACGCAAGGTGACATCTGGGTCTTTGTAGAAACTTGAAATTAAATGATCTCAAATTATATTTAAATTTTAAATGTATCGTCGGTTCATCATACGGTATTACGCACCTCCACTTTGCATCTGATATTTCTTCTATACCTAAATGGATGAGATTGAAAAAATAGTTATATTGTGAACTTACTTGTCCCAATAGTATCTACGTTGAATCTAAAAATAATGTTGTTCAACACTGAATGATCTAACACGTTCAAAGGTACAACTTTGTCGTAAAAGTACCAAGTTCTCATGCTTTTAAAGTCTATTGTTGACATGATGGAACGCAGCTCATAACGTCTCTTTTCACAATCCTCAGGTAGAGAAGTGCAATTATTTACCCACACTATCACTGCTTCAAATATCTCTTTTTGATCTTTGTGCTTTTGATGTTTTAGAACTTCAGTCAACACTTCCTGTTCTAGTTCACAAACTCTGTTTTCCTTGAAGCTGTCAATATTTTCTAGTATCTTGTCTTTGATGAAATTAAAAGTGTCACGAAAGCACTGCGTTGTCCTGTCACAAGTATCCCATAACATCTGCAGCAGTTTGCACCCATTTCCAGCAGTTGTATGTTCCTGAATTGTTCTACTCAACCAAACTAAAAGTGAAGAATGACACTTGGCTTCGGCAATCGAATACAAGAGCATCAAGTCTTCCACAGCATTAATATACACTTTTCCACAATACAAATATCTAATAAACTCTTTAAATATTCTAGGATCACTTTCCTCCTCAACTTTGTGTGGTGGCTGTGACTCTTTCCAACTACCTGTCATCATGGTCCTATAAAAATCACAACGCGAAAATAGTATTATGCGGTGAGCATATAAAATTGTGCCATCACTGAACTTGAATTCCACATCAGAGCATTCCATATCATTCTGCTCTTGTTCAAACATTCGATCAAAGATGTCTGAAAACTCGACATCATTGTCTTGACAAACAAATGTATTATATATGCTTGGGTTCATCGGAAAACTTCTATGCTCTCAACTTTTTTAAATTTAACTATTTCATGTCACTATCAGCAAAGGTGATAGGTGTCATTCGAACAAAATTTGACAGTGAAGTTTGACGTCAACTTTGTTTATTCGTTTTTACCACTCACTGGACCTCCATATAGACCTACGGATATTGAAGGTTAATATTGCAACCTGCTATGAAATTCAATATAGAATCACATTGAGGTTGACCTTACTACAAAAACATGCAGGAGGGAAATGCCATGCAGATGGACCCTGCAATATTGGCGTTGAGCAGATATAGAAGAAGACGATTTGATGATACAATAGACTTAACTACCGATATATTAGCAAGAAACTTCAAAGACCAGGTAAAGAATCTTGATGATAGAGGAGAAAATTAATGTAATCAAGGCAATGTGGTTTTTAAAGTGTAGAGCATTGACAGCAAAAAACTGGATTGATGATACAGAAATGGAAGACGAGGGTGTTGCGGAACTCTTGTTGGACGACCATTCCGTTGCCTCAGCTCCTAGACCAGGAACTTCGTTAAAAAAGCCATTTAACGCGGAGAGTGGTAGAACTACAGCTAACCCTGGAATTAGACCCACCACTAGAGATGGAAGACCTGTAACAGGTTTTGCTAGGCCAGGAACTGGATCAGCGTATGTACTTTTAGTTTCAAAAACAGTTGTAACATTTCAGCCGACCCACAACTGGTTCGCAGTCTGTAGAAAGTGCTTTCTCAGGGTCTAGACCTGGAACATCGAGACCTGTCACTCAATCTGGCAGGTTTGTTAGATTGGGTACAGCTTCTATGAGGACAGAGGAGGGAGGACCATTCATTGTAGCTGATAGTTTAGATTTGAAGAAATATGCTCAAAGACCAGCCCTTGCGAAAGCGCTTTGTGACTATTTGCTTTACTTTGACCATAACGCGAAGAAGGCATTAGAGCTTGCTGCATTTGCAATCAGAAGAAGTAGAGTAAGAAACACAACAACAATTTCATCGTTGACTGTAAATATAGATTTAAAGATTGGTGGTGGAAAGCACGTCTAGGCAAGTGTTATTACAAACTCGGCCTATACAGAGATGCAGAGAAGCAATTCAAGTCATCCTTAAAAGACCAAGACATGATTACAACCTACTTGGAACTTGGAAAAGTATACATTAAGTTGGATCAACCCAACGCTGCCATAGAGTACTATGAAAAGGGATGTCATCAACATCCAGGCGACACTCATTTGATTTTGGGTATCGCTAGGATCCATGACCAACTTAATGACATGGAAAAGTCATTATTGTATTATGAGAAGATATTAGATTTGAATAGTTCTAATATCGAAGGAATCTCGTGTTTGGCGGGAAATTACTTTTATGAGGATCAGCCGGAATTGGCGCTTCGTCTATATAGAAGATTGATACAAATGGGTGTCAATAACACTGAGCTATGGAACAACTTGGCATTGTGTTGCTTTTATTCTTCTCAATATGATATGTGTTTGAATTGTTTTGAACGTGCTTTGGCGCTGGCAGATGATAACAACATGGCAGACGTGTGGTATAACATTGGTCAAGTAGCCATTGGAATAGGAGATTTGGGATTGGCATATCATGCATTCAAGGTTGCTATATCAGTTGATGGAAATCATCCAGGTAAAACTTCTTTTCTTTTTTGTAAGCTAACTCAACCAAAGAGAGCTTTAATAACTTGGGTGTTCTGGAGTTGAGACAAGGTCATTTAGATGAGAGCAAGAACAACTTTGATGCTGCTATTAGCTTAGGACCCTACCTCCATGAACCTGTATTCAATTCTGCTCTACTTTCTTACAAGATGGGAAATCATCAGGACAGTTATAATCAACTTCAGAAAGTACTTGAGATTTACCCACAACACACTGACTCTGCGGAACTTTTAACAAAACTACGCAAGCACTTTTCTTGAATAAAAAGTTGGAAGTTTACACAAATTATTCATTTTTTACTGAGTAGCTGTACATGATCTCTTCTTGTATTTTCAAGTGGTACTTTTACAAACCGTAATGCTTCAGGATTGAACTCGGGTGTTTCCACAAATTGAAGGAACAAATTTGACAAACGTTTCCGACATCCTTCGAAATATTGCTCCTTTCTACCTCTGTTCAATAAGTCGGCCTCTCTGTCTATTAAATCAACAATATCCC
>JAOPGA020000113.1:0-12521 GCA_026419775.2 Acrasis kona
CCTAGAACAGTGCAAACATATTCTCAGGTGAGCAGTGTGTGTGAAATTACTAACTTTTTTAAGAGGTATCAAACAGCACTAGAGCGTAGAGAGACGGAGAATAATGAAGTATCATCAGAAAATTCAACTGCGATCAGTAAAAATTCGCCTCATGAAGATAGTTATAAGCCAATTAACTTCCAATCCATTTCGCAGGACGATTGTTTAGCTACAGAGCAAGCGATATTTTCGTTAAAAAGCAAGCTAAACTCCAGGGACCACAACTGCGATAACAACAATTGCGATAACTCTGAGAAAGATGCCGATGAACATGAATCTTTCAAATTGAAGTCGAACGTAAGAAACTCTTTTGCAATCAATTAATAGTTCTAGATTGTTGACAATTTGTATTATCCCCTCTTAGATCAAATTGAAAAAGCCCAACACAAAGAGAATTTGCAGATGGATCTTTTAACTTATCACACAGAGTTTGTGAATTTTATGAAAGAAAACCCGCTTACCAAAGAGCAGCAAAGAGTGATTGATTGGTATAAGAGTCATCATGGTAGTGAGCTGCTTAACCAAAACGACGAACGTGGTAGCAGGTTTTGGAAATCGAAGTCAGAACTAACAAAAACGAAAGAAGATAGAGCGAAAGATAAGAATTACCCAGAATCCTCACGATTTCACAAAAAGCAGTCAAACTTTACTTCAAAAACGTTGAGCTCGTCCACAATTCGCGTCTACCACAAAATTAAAAAGACGGATTTAATTACCGGCACACAAAATCAATTCCAAAAAAGAATGGAACCATTCGTCGGAACAGTATTTGAGGATTATATGGCGCAGGAGCTCGAATTAATCGAATCAAAAGAAGCAATACAAATTGGTTTGGATGCTGATCTTGACGTTTTATACATTATGATTCCAGATTTTATGAGTGAGAAGGCCATCAAGATGATATCGTATGCTATACTGGAGTTGTTCAATACATTCCCAAATCAAAAAGTTAGTGCAAAAGACGAGAGGCACAAGGAAGAGGAAGATGTGTCAGTGTACCATCTTATGGATTGGGTTCCCGAGGGCAAACAGCATGATGCCTGCGCTAGTAGACAGATACTAGCTAATGGAAAAGTTTTTGCTGTCGAGAGCATCATTCGATTGTCCACCGCTTTAAAGGTGTTCTGTCAAGTCACGTCCGCCTATTTTGAGAATATCGACAACTCTATGTGGAAGACGTATCGGGATGTGGCTGGCAGGTGCACAGAGGCATACGGTCGATTAATGAAATCATCACTGGATGATGCGTTCCTTGGTCTTGCTATCAATAATGGACGCGTTAAAAATCATAGGGATTGGAATGATATCCAGGGCGGCCTCTCTGTTCTTGCATCATACGGTTGTTTTGAAGGTGGGGAATTATGCCTGCCACAAATAGGAGTAAAATTCTTGTACAAGCCTGGTGAGGTAATATTTATAAGCTCTCAAGCGGTTGAACATTTTATCGCACCGTATACTGGATTCCGGATTGGAACTGTCCATTGTAGTCATAACTCTCGTCGTGTATTAGCTGAGAAAGCCAGGGCTTTAGAGTCTGAGTTGGACATGCTTGCAAAAACAGATGTTGGTTTGTTATTTGAACGATTAAATGAGCTGTGTGAGGAGGAAGAAGAATATCGAAAAGAATTGGCGCAGAAGAGAGAAACAAACGCGAAGAAAGCAGAGGCCAAGAAACGCGCTAACGAAAACAATACGCCAAAGAAGAAGGCAAAAAGATCTAAATAAATTATAACAACATTGACTACACAGATAATTAAATTCTTCGAGACAACCCCACAAACAAGTACAAGTGTCCTCTTACATATCAACTTGTTCAGATTGTTGTAATCAAAGTCTACAATGAACATATTACTGCTCAAAGATTGTATGGTTGAGGCAACAACCCTTGAACGATGTAGTTACGTTTGATATGATACTATACATGCTAATCCTTAACATTTTTTATCTAAAAGCGGCAAGCATTATTCACGACAACCGCATGTAGAGGTGGAAGCTAACAACCTGTTACCCAAGCGGCGTTGATGGTGGACATAATTACCTTGTTATTATTAGTCACTTTAACATTTAAAAGGTATCCTTGAAATCATTTAAATAAATAGAAGTACCAGAAGGAGCAAAGAGCAGAGATAAGATAACCAACCCACAAAGGAATTACAACTCAGCACGTGTTTGAGATGAAAAAGTTTTGTAAGACCTTGAATGCGGAAGCTGTTGATAAGTCACTCAAACGTGTGGGATTAAATGCTGTAACCAACATTCAGTATTAAAATGCTGTCTATTGTTCACCTCTAAATAAAAATGGATTGTATTACTTTTATTGACTACACTGCTGTTGATGATATCAACAAACGTTTTGAAATATTAGATACCGTGCTGTGGAAGTATACAACAAAAACATTATACTCAGAGTATTACTGCGCACTTCATGAGAAGTGCACAGGTATCTCTATTCAGGACATTAATAGCGATGGAAATGCTGTCACGTGGTACACAGATGGCTCCGCTAACAAAGACAAAACTATTGCTGCGTACGCTGTAGTTAATAGTGAAAACTTTGATAAGGTGGAGTACGGTAGAATACCTGGCATTGCCAACAACTATAGAGCAGAGCTGTATGGATTCCTCCAAGCTTTAAGACGCTCCAGAGATGGTCAAAATGTCACTGTTATGACTGACTGTCTCTCTGGGATTGAAGCAGTTCACAGCTTCTCAAAGCTGAGCTCTTTAGAAGAAAAACTCCGAGTGTGCGACCATCAGCTTCTCTCTGCCATTATTTCAGAGAGGAATCGACTCGCAAGCTGCGAGTTCATTTATGTTCAGGCCCATGCCAATATTCCTGGTAATGAAGCTGCGGATGAATTTGCAAAGCGGGGACTCAATAACCACTACATCAACGACATCAGTCCTTCATCCTCACTTCTTTTCGACATTGTTTGCAAAGGTGAAGTTCCACACTCCTCTGTTCGTAGTGCTGTTTCCGACTACCTTCTGTCCACCATCTCCAACTCCTCTGACTACAAATATAACATTCTCCACGATGAATATAATATCAAAGCCAGCGTCGACACCAACCTCATGTCGCGACCCAAACAGATCTTCCTCATCCGTCTCCGTTCCAATCAACTCTGCACACTCTCTAAAATGCAGTATTGGGACGACAAAAATCAAATAATCAACACCAAATGCCCGAGGTGTTGTTTGCAACATGAGGACCAATCCCATGTTCTTCTAAATTGTCGCAAAAATTTGCCATACACATATGACGCAATGCGATCAATTAATGAACTGATTCGCAGCAATTTGCTGCCAGGTTCACTTATAAAGGGCTCATTTAAATTCTGGGGTCTTCCTTTTACATTGTACCAGAGTGGTTTTGATTTTGACGAACATCCTATGACTGACAAGCGTAAAGCTACTATTTATGCTAGTCTACTTGGTTACACTAGTATAGGATGTAGTTAAGCGTTTTTCTAGTAAGATACCAGTCAAAAAGCCACTCCAAGTGTTGAGGAAGATATCAACCATTTTGATGGAGACCTCTTACTCCACGCGCGTTGCGCAACGCACGCCATCAAATCCGCCAAGCTAGGCGGGCCTTCGGCTGTATAGAGTCATTTATAAATATGTAAATTTATTCTAATAAAGCTTTTCGCAGAATGCGATTTATAAAAAAAAATGCTCAATGTATTCTGGTATGATGTAGATTTAATGTCCAGTCACAAAGTGCACAAACAGGGTGATATACAGCTCACCAGAAACCGGAACTTCTTTCAAAACCGCAAGAAGTGGTTTCGCCACATAAACTCTGCAGCAAAGACTCCCACTCTCACAGCGCTTATTGATCACTCAGGAGCCATCTCCTTCAATCCTAAGTTTGTCCTACAATCTGTCCACAAAAACATGGATGATTTCCAAAAGGATAGTCTCTCTGTTGACAATCGCTCATACCACTCTGCTGCCGCATCTTCCGAAATTCCACCTTCAGCTCATGACTACCTCATTAAACCCTTCAACATAGAGTGGAAGCATACTCCACCCTATGAATATAATATTAAAGCCAGCGTTGACACCAACCTTATGTCACAACCCAAACAGATCTTCATCCTCCGTCTCTGTTCCAATCTACTCTGCACACTTTCTAAAATGCAGTATTGGAATGCTTGAGGTGTTGTTTGCAACATGAGGACCAATCTCATGTTCTTTTAAATTGTCGCAAAAATTTGCCATACACATATGATGCAAAATGCAATCAATCAATGACCTGATTTGAAACAACATGTTGCTAAAGTGTCGGTCAACTTTTGAATTGGAAACTTTGAAGACATATGAGGCAGCAGTCAATGAAAAGGTGGAAAATAATTGTGCAATGCATTTCAATAATACAAGCCAGCCTTATTAGCCCACAAATCATTTTACACAACATCTAGGACATTCATTGGATGACACCAAGATAGGATAACATTTGTTACATCAAGCAACACCTTGCATAATTGCGCCACCCAACCAGAATGTACATTCAACAATAAACATCTTTTGAATTCTTTACTTTGGATACAAAATGAAGGTTATTTTGTTACTTCATATAACACTACACAACATGTAATATCTTTTTGTTTTGGAGTAGTCAACCTGTTCCAAAATGATTTAACTTGAAGAAGATGAGAGCACCAACCGCATCCCAGAGCGTGCGACACCAATGCGGTAGTCAATCGATAAACTCTGGAGCAATTGAAACCAATGTGGTGGGATTTGCAATGATGCGGTAAAGCTTCCAATAAAGAAGAGGACCATTAACCAAACTTTTGAGAATCATGTTAGACACTTCCAGATTATATTTGAGAGGAGAGAATATTACTGCATTCTAACCTACAACAACATTGACTATAATAGAGTTGTCCATTAGCGAAAAAAAAGGTATGATAAACACACTGTGCTTCTAACCCTGTTATTAGGCTAAGGCTTTAAAAATTGAGAGGATCAGAAAAAGAGCAAGCCCAACTCGAGAAGGCGTATGATCCATGCCAACTCAAGGCCACATTTCAACTTTGACAGAATGTAAAACCACTTGGAATTTGTTATCATATTGTTGTCACTTTGGCGGTGATGAATAATACTCAACATTTTTGACATTACAGAAACATGTAAAAACCTTCGCCGAAATGCCAATAATGCTGCACACAAGGTTACTGGTAAAAAGAAGAATGAGAGGCGGCATGGTAAACGCTCAAACTCTTAGTGAAGGTTGGAAACCTAAAAAATGTTTTTACTTAGCATTAATATGYCTGGTACCACTATACCTTGTCTCAGCACTGAGACTGAATACCCGCTTTCCGCAAATCAGTCTCAGCACTGAGACTGGCGGATTATCCGCTTTCCGCAAATCAGTCTCAGGACTTTACACAAGTATCTCTTGCTCGGCCCTTTCTTCAAGTATTCTTTAACCTCGGACTCTGTTTTACATTCAAACATGTCTTTGTTATAATGTGGTCTTGATTTTATAATATCAGAGCTATTGTGACCCTGATCATACCAATATGCAGCATGAAATGTTTCCACTGTTGGTACATCATAATTTTTAACTTCAGCTTCTTCTTTGTGGCTTCCATCATTGTTTTTATAGAATCTGGTGAGCGAGGCTATTCCGCTTGTATGTCTAGCAAGGTCTGTATTTTCTTCTTTAAAAAAATTCGGCCAGTTAATTATTTTCTCCAAATCTATGTGGCTCAACCTCCTYCGTTTGAAGTTTAAAGAGATCTGTGTTCTGTATAATGCAACTAATTCATCAAACTTCTCTTCTAATGTGTTAGTTTCAATCGATGTGGCTGTGTAAGTCGGCTCTGGGGATTGTGTTGCAGACGAGGCGGATTCTGAGGATAATTTGGCTGAAGATTCTATCGGTATTATCGGGTCTATATTTTTAGAGTCATAAACCACTCTTGCTCTTTTAACATCCACAAGGTCCAATCGATGTTTTCTACAGGCAAATCCTGCTTCGATATTGTCTTTTTTCCAGTACTGTCTACAGAATTTGATGTCGCTTTCTCGAATCGGATGCCTCTTATCTACTCTAACAGGAGATGATCGAAATACTGCGCATACACAACAATATGGCATTGTAACTTATTTACAAAACAAGCTGTTTAAAAAAATGGTCAATGGGGTGCTCTAAAGGTCTTGAAGCATGGAAAATATAATAAATATGAATCGTCGCTACCTAAAATATATGGATAATTTGACTTTGCTACACCCCATTAATATGAATATTACAAAAGGTTGTGATTTATGGACCATTTTACAAAAATTTGACCAAAATAATTTCTTTCTTGTGGGAGGAGGTATATTCGACTGTAGCAGCTTACTCTTCTTGTTGTAATTCAATCAAATGTCCTGTATCCACTTGATTGCCCACTCCTTTATTTAACAATTATATATTTCTGTACTTTCTTATTATCCAACAATAGCAATTCCGATTCACTGTCAGAATATATAAATGTACAATGCTCTTTCAAAGCATGAACAGGCACAACTTGTAGGAATTTCCTATCTGGGTCTAACACGTACCCATCCGCATCAAACGACTCTCCAATACAATTAAAAACCTCTATAACTGCTACTGATGTTTTCACACTTTTGATTTCTGTATAATACATATTTAGAACATATCCCCACCCTCTTTCATCATCGTCATCAATAAAGTAAACACAGTTTCCAACGGTTGAGTTAAGGCGTTCATAGCGAGATGATACTATTATATGGCCAGCTCCATCCTCTTTGTCAGTTACACATACACGTTCGTATTCGTAAACACTGTTGTTTCTTGGTAAGTGAGAGTATTTGCTTCGGTACCAATCTCTAACTTCGCTACTTGTAGGATCACTAGGCAGGTTAGTATTTGTGTCAATGTTACATGGTTTTCCAATAAAATAATTGCTATGCTCATCTTCACATTTGGTGTGCTGCTTATTTTTCCTAATCTCATTTTGCATGATGTAGCTGACACCTAAATACTTTAAATAAAGCAGATTTACTAGATATCACTTGTATTAATAAAGGTGGAGCAAATTTTAAAAGGAATTGCTCCTTTTGTTTCGCTTTCCAATTGCCGTGCTTAGACCATGCTCGCTTGACAGCAGAGCCAGGGACTAATTTTATTGAGTCATATATACGCTCAAGAATATCTAATTTTTCTTTGGGTAGTTCCAGCAACTTGGGGAATACATAGGAGAATATATTTGACCACATATGCATATCATCAACAACTGTATTTTGGAATGCATCAAACTCTGGAAATAGAAATGAGAAGACAGTCACTCCCTTCGCTCCTTGGTTGTTTTTGGCAGACTGTTTAGCAAGTGTGATTTGTGTTTTTACTGTCCTTTTGTTTCCTCTTATGCCATTCAAAAAGTTGAACAAACAAAGCAAGCATCCATAATGGCCGTTGAATTTTTTGCTCAAAAGAATCAATGCAGCTGCTGGCAAGTCGTTACATGTTGAAACAAGTTCAAAAATGATAGGACGTCCTCCTATTTTGTACCAACCACTTTCAAAATAAGCGAGCTCATATAAAAACAAGATATTGAACAAATTTAAATTTTTAGGATCACAATCACCTGAATACACATACACCATATAAATGTTATTATACAGGTCGCGCTCCCTCTTGTTTCGACTTAAATTACAGACCGATCCAATCTATAACTTTACTTTATCTTGTTTAATATTTGATCCCACACCATCAGCAGAAAATTGTAAATAAATGACAATGGGACTCCTGTTATCTTCTGTATGCTTCTGAAACTTCCTTTTTGCACATCCAGTATCAATGAAATCTGATACACTCCCATCTGAAGATGGCTTGATATTGTCCGCCTGCCTAATAAGTTCCTCATCATTAAGCAGCTTATTCAACAGCATATGTGAGAATGGCATATAATAATATGATTGTTTAGGGTAGTAAACAAGGCTCTTATTCACTTTCCTCCCGATAAATCCCTCTTCTCCGCAATTTGGACACTTCTGCATCTCATTTTTATTTGATCAAAAATGAACTCCTCGCATACACAATATGGAATTTCTTTGATGTACTTATTGAATTTGATGTACTTTGATTCGAGTGCAGAGAATGATGACGGGATATTATTGTCACCTGGATAGTTGAACTTTAACGTGTTTGTTTGGCGGTCCATACTTTTACTTGTCTCTGTTCCTGTTTTTTTTGATTGCAGAAGCTGAAGAAACAATTCTTTCACTGTTCTGTCGGATCTGTTGCTGATACGTAACGTATTGTGGTGTCCAGCTTTTTCAAAACAAGGCGCATTACCTAGTTCTAAATAATTTGCCCAATTATATGCACAGCATTTCAAATCTAGTCTGAACAAACTACCGTTGACATCTAGATTTAATCCAATCTCCTTTGCCTTCTTTGTAATTTTTTGATGAAATAACAAGTCGTTGTGGGAATTTTCTGCTAGAGGTACTTCTTTTTGTTCATGAACATGATGGAATTCTTCTTCATCGCTGCCGTCATCTCGTAAATTAAATCCGGTGGTTGATTCAAAGTCGTCTTCCTTTTCGCTTTGTTCTGTATGATCTTCATCCTCGTCCAATGGTGATGTTGTTTCAAATGCCTACCAATGTTAGTTAAAGCAATGTGTACTGTTACCTCAAAATTATTTTCACTAGTTGAATAATCATCTTTTTCATTACATACAGTTGTTGCGGTTGATTTGTGTACTTCATCCTGGTTGTCGTGTGGAAATCTAGGTGCAAACTGCTTCTTTTCCTCTTCTTCTTCCTCCCCATAAATCTTCCTCTGTTTATTTTCAAATTTTCGTTTTGCTTGGAGCCGCAGTGTTCTGTCACTTTGCATTTTAGGACACAGTGGTGAACGTAATTGTAAAACAACTCTAAAGAGGATGACTTGTCGGCCTTCATTTTGTTAAGGTCAAGGACAATGTAGCACAATTATTTTTCCTTGATATGTACAATCTCAAACATGACGGTTGTAGTGAATAAGTAACTACACTCGATCAAGGTCAGAGTCAATCAAATCTCTTCTATAGATATGATTAATCGAGGCAAAGTACCAACGACGTTGTTGAACAACACTTGTCGCGACAATTAAATCATTGAATACACCAAAACTAACTAGTTGTGTTCGGTTTCTCGCCAGTGTAGTTCAGTGATGAGTTCTTCAAGAATTAAATTGAACCTCATTCCAATGGTCTGGAACAATCAAAAATGATTAAAAATACTATTAAAAAATCAACTTTCTATTTATTTATACGTTTTTGTTTGTTTTGTTGTATGTGTTAAAGGGTCTACCAATTCTATACAGGCAGATGGTGTGTGTCAGGGCACTACAAGAAATTAATGAGCTCTTCATTTGCTGATAAAGTTCTTTTATCACTGCATCAGATTTGTAATGCTGTTGTAGAACATTTACAAAAGCATGACACTGTTACGCTCACTACAATTCAACAAGGATTGTCTTTATTGCCACCAAAAGTTTGTGAAGAGTATCCATTTGCGTTACCAAACATGTTCATAAATATTCGCAACTCTACATGTAAGTTACACACTGACAATAACGACGCGGCTGATGTTGGTGGGATATTGTTTGTTTTTAAGAACAGTGATTGTAGAGATTGTTACTTGTCTTTCCCAACCTTGAAGATTCATTACGATTTGGGCCATTGCGATATGGTAAGGGCACGTTTCAAAACATTACCGCACATGAACACTGACTTTATAAGCGGCAATAGAGCATCAATTGTTTGCCCTTTACATGAGCGAATTATAAATCTCTGTTATAAAAAAGCGGTTGAAAATTCAGTTCACGGTGTTTTAAAACCTATTAAACATTTTACTTGTTCTTATTTTGATGAAATTGCAGATTTGCCCTTAGCGTCAGGCGTCTTTCAATGAGTTTGTTCAATACACTCACAACAGAAGCGGGCATGTATCACAAGCACGCAGGATGAATGACATGGTGGAGTCGATCAAGAACAGCGATCAAACAAATAGATGGTTGTGACAGGCGCAGGTTCCTGATCCTCCAATGCAGCACTCCGACGTGAAGACCTCCTTTTTCTAACAAGTGTGTGAGAGGGTGGACTACTTTCCTCTGCTTCTCTGGATATTGGAGCATTGTCACTATATGCARGGGTGTGAGTGTCATCGATTAGATCCGCGTCATTCGGGTCTTGTTCAACGGTGTCCTCTTCATTGTCAAACCCTCCAAACAGTTCTTGCTCATCATCAGGTGTTGAATCAGATTCCTCGGCGGATGATGTCCCGGGTATGTCCTCGTGCGCTAGTGTACTGGATTGCTCTTGATGTCGGGCTTTCAAACAAGACGAGGGTTGTAGTGATAATGAAGCCAATTCAAAATTTCGAAAGCATTGACGCTATCGGCACTTCTCTCGGTTATGGTGGTGTAAAGGTGAAGTGCAACGGCATACAAATGTTTACAGGCTTTCCCTCCATGATAAGCGTAGTCAGCGCAGTCGCACATTTGAAGAGTGCTGTGCAATGTGTACGTGATGTTGTCTGGAATATTGATAACATAATAGACACTCTTGTATGATCTTGACTCTTTGATTGTGTAGTCTTGAACAACATCCTTGAAGTGCTTCAAGATGTCCTTTGCTGCGGCTAATCTCTTTGCGGCCTCCCTCTCTGTCTCTGTTCGTAGTCTGTGACTGGCAAATCTATCCTCAAAGGCCTTGAGCCTCATGAACAATGTCGCAAGCCTAACCGCATCGTCAATTTTTGTTGTCTTGGTTCTGTTAAGGAATCTTCCCCATTTTCTAAAATTAAATTAATATGTTAAATTAATGACATATAAGTACTAAGTTTGATTTACTTCCTAAGGATCTCTTGTTGTGCAGTAGGGTCAAAGTTATGATTGAGCAGAGTTCTAAAAACTTTGACATTCAGCAGGACATTATAGAACTGTTGAAGCGTTCTAATGATCCTTTGTACGATAGACGGTTTGACTACAGCGCCTCCGAGCTCACCGCTTTGAGAAGCAGGGTTAACAACCGCTCAAAGAAGCAAAGTGCAAGAAGATTTGAGGAGGCACTGAACATTGCGAACGAGTTGAATGAAGAGCAAGGTGATATTGTGGTCCTACAAGTTGTAGATGGAAGGTACATTAATGACATGACACTGGATGACTTTCAAATGGTATTTATTGCCAAAAAGGACTTGAACAAATGCCGAGAGTACATAAAGGAAATCATTGGTGTTGATGCTGCTCATAAGCTATGTTGGGATCCCATCCAAGTAAGGCGCATCGACAAGAGCATACCAGTCCAAGTATGGACAGCACAGGACTCGAAYAAAGTTACTAGGGTTCCATTCATCTCCACTACGGCTGTCCACAATGCTGAGAATCTCGAGAGGGTTATTAAAGCCATCGAAGAGTACTTACGTGTAATGGAGAATCCGATTCTGTCAGCGGATGAGGAGTGGAATGTAACGTTCATGATTGATGATGGTGCTGTTGAAAAGTTGGCCTTTTAAAGTTCATTATTTGTGTCTTTCATGTCAAACAGAGTGTGCAAAGGTGGCTTAAAAGTAAAAAGAATAAAGTTGTTGCCAAGTCCGATATCGAGGATGTCATGTCTATCTTATCCCACATGGTTGCCAGCAGGACAGTGAATGAATACATGGTCCACTACAACTACATAAGGAGGGAGTTTAAAGAGTTTGTAAGCACTTACTTTAATGACACGTGGCACAAACCACAGTACAGAATTCCCTTTTACAATCATTGGACATGCATAAATCGGTTAAGTAGTTACGGTATGTGGTATACTAACAACATTTGTGAGGCCAGATTCAGGTTTGTCGTAACTTTTTATTGGTTGACTAACAATAAATCAGGGTGTGGTCAAGGATAATCAAATGTATCAAACTGGATGCATTTGATAAGCTAGTGTCGCACATTGCGGCATTCATCAAGAACAAGGACTACAATGAACGCTTTATCACCAAACGAATGTCAAGAACCGACCACCATTCACGGAAACGCCTCCAGTCTGCTTTTAAAGTCATAAAGCATGGACTTAATAAAAGCTACAAGGTATCGAAAGAGAGGGACTTGGATGGTGCTTATGAGCTGAAGAACATTTGTAGCAAGATGTCTTACCGGACGGACATTAAATTCTTCGACTGTACCTGCGCCGACTTTGTAAGAGGAGGAGGAAAGCCTTGGCAAGCACATAGACATTCTGTGCTTGAATCACATTGTCAGAAAGAAGCAGAAGGTGGACGTAAAGAATCCTGATGAAGTCCATAAAGCAGTCCTCTCACATTTTTGGCCTACGCTCACAGCCTCGCCTCGCGTTGTTCACATGCTCACCAATCCAAGAGCAGCTTTCCGAGAAGTAATTCGTCCGGCCAGAGGTTACACCAAAAGTCCAAACAGAAGGAGACTTATGGATGAGCTTGACCGTAGAAAGGCCGCACAGACA
>JAOPGA020000118.1:0-25044 GCA_026419775.2 Acrasis kona
AAATTATTTGTTGAACAAGAGACATCATAATGATTCATGAACTGCCCACAACCATAGGTAATATTGTACCTTCATTTGTGGTGATGAATTCATGTAATCATTGGTGCTACTCATCAATATTAGAAAAACAACTATGAGATAAGAGGAGCAACTGTTGGAGAAGCAACAATTGTTGAAAAGACGATAAAAGTAACATTCTACGGATTGGAGATGTGGAAGTAGAAATAGAAAGGAACAGGCAAGATGAACACCATCAAAAACGACGATCACGTGAATCAAAATGAAATTCAAATTACGCCTCAAGCCAATCAGAGGTGTAGTGGTGTAACAAATGCAAGAAGTTAAGAGACACATGTAAGCTCAATAAATAAGGTAAAAACAAATCTCACATTGTGTGTTACATTATGAGCGATAAGAGTTAAAACATAGAACCCCTAGAACTAATTTTGAATGCAAATTTGCTTTTTGTTCAATTTATTCTTGGTTGCTGATGGAGGTGGAATCATCTCAACCTAATTAGTGCTTTATCCCAAAATAAACCATCACAACGTCCTCTTGCGAGACATTTCTTATTTCATGTTTAACTGTCGGAGGTATTGTAATAACCATATCTTTTGTCACGGTCGTGACACATCCATTTAGCTCCACTTCAGCCGTGCCACTTTTCACAATGAATACTTCCGTCATGTCACTGTGAGAGTGCATTGTGGCCACTTGTCCAGGTTTCCATGTGCTTTGTGCGAGCTGCATCAAATGAGGAACGTCATCTTTACGGTGTATCACTTTTTTCGTCATACCACCATGTGATACAAAATCATCCTGCAATTCCTCAATATGAACAATGTTCGCGGACATTGTAACTATTTTTGTAAGATATCGATAATGAGAGTTGTTTACAATACTCATAGTTCTCAACGCTTTTATTTTTTTTACAATCCACTGGGCCCCCTGGTGCAGGAAGTTTGTACTATAAACTATCTCTATAAAACATTCTGAAAAGAGGAAGTTGTAGATAATACGAAGACGAATTGATAAAGTGTCTTTTCAAAATTTTGTCCAGGTAGTGGTTTTAAGCCTACGTTAGACAGAATAAAAATAATTTTCTCTATTTTTGGCTTACATGCTAGCATGTCGAGTAGCGAGGAGACAATGGCACATGGAACCTCAAAATGCTGGTGCAGAAAAATATGTGACCCATCATGTTATTATGGTTTTTCAAGGTTTATTTGAATTTTTGGAGAATGGAGACACTTCATTCTGTTTGGACCGAACAAAAATTAACATGGATTATCCGAAGTTTGAGATCACAAATAGTATTGACGACACTAGGGGATACGTTGACAGTGGTACTAATCGTAACCAAAAAAGAAGAAAGTTGTAGTGACCACTAGTATAATTAATGGATGCGAAAACATGTCGAACAAAATTCATGTCATAATAAAAGTATTTTATTGGCGGCTGGCTCATGTGACTTTTGTTCCCATACATCATTAAAAAAGAGTGAAATGAACACTTCCAATTCTTTGTCCACTGGGTAGGTATTAAAAGTGCGACCTATGGCAATTATTGGTCAATGATTAATATTTTGTTACGTATACACTACAGGCATGCTGTGAAGGTTAGTTGTTTGGTCTAACACCTACAAAGTTCTTTGCGGCAAACATTGAGCGTAGGTTGTTGAAGGTGTGTTGTTGTCGTAGGATAGCTGTGGTTGACCTCGTCGCTGATTGGTTACATTCCAGCACTCTAAAATAAAAGCGTTGAGAAGACGAGATGTCAATGTTGCACAATAGCAAAAATGCGTTAAACGGGAATCGAACCCGTGTCGCGAGCTTGGAAGGCTAGCATTCTACCACTATACCATTAACGCGCTTCACAATAATAAATTCAACGCACAACATACTATAATGTTACAGTTACTTATAAAATTTTACTTTCTTTTACCCTTCCTCTTCTTTCTCGTCATGTTTCTTCCCTTCTTTGTATTAAACATGTGCACTTTTCGGTACGATTTGTATTGGGATGATGTCCTGTTGACTTTATCATCTAAAAAGTGTGTTCTGTGAACATATGGATTATCCTGGGCAAGCAGACCAATTCTCTGTTTAATCTTTTTAATTGGCTTCTTGTCCTTCTTGTATGATTTACGCACGACAGGACTTTCGTCCTCTACCTCTTCAACAAGTCCCAACTCCTCTCTCTTTTGACCCATTCTGATGTCTTGTTCCAGTTTGGTCCTCACAATCTCTCCTTTTTTCGTTGCACTAGTTCTGTAGGTGGCAGCCAGTTCTTTACTCTTTTGCAAATCCTCATTCGACAGATACAATGGAGTCAATTTTAATTGCATTTCATCGTCACCTCCCATAACCAAGGACAGGTAACCAACATCGGACATGATTTTATATTTTAATACATTTACACCTGTATCATTCAAGCTGCTCGTCCTCAACACATCAAATTGTGGAACTTTTGTAATCTTCTTTCCGAGCTCATATAATTGGTTTACAATCAAGGCCACGATCCTCTCAGTCTCTGCACTTTTTATTTTATCCATTTTGGTAAGAACCACACAAAAGTTTATTCTCTTTTTTAATAAAAACTCAAAGAACCTCCTGTCGGTCTGCTTGATGGAGTCCCTTCTACAATCTAACAACCAATACACCATCTTCAATAGTCCGTATGGTTTTTCTTTGTAATATTCAAATTCTTCAATTTTGACGTTAGGATAGGTTCTGCAGAAGATGTAATCTTGGACTAATTTGTGCCACTGCCTGACCATGTTAAGAGGAGCTTTGGCGTATCCGTAGCCAGGCATGTCTACAATGTGAAAAGCGTCGGAAACAGAAAAATAATTTAATGTTTGAGTGCGACCTGGTGTGCTACTTACTCTCACCAGTTTTCTACTGTTTAATAGTCTATTTACAAGAGATGATTTTCCGACGTTACTTCTTCCGATGATGGCCACTTCAGGTAAGATGGGGTTGGGCAGGTGATTGATGTTGTCGAAGCTGCGAAGAAATGTGTGCCTTCTGAAATTTAACAGCGGCTTGGATTCCATCTCTAATGCTTCGAGCGATCTAAACTCAAACTCGTTGTAGCGCTCGAACACGGTTCGGACTTTTTCTGCGGCTGATGAATCCAATGTGGGAACTTCACCTTTGACTGGCCTGGGTGTAGAGAATGTTGGCTTGTGTAGAGGCTTGCCCAAGTAGTTAACCAACTTGACTTGATTAGGATCTAGAGGTCCATGTTCCTTTTTTTGTTTTTTTGGGATGAAACCATGGTCCATGAGGTTCTTTTGCATGTTCTTTTGCTGTTCAAGAATACTCTTCTCGGATCTTGGTTTTTGGTCAAGTTTCTGAACGAAATAATTAGCAGCTGTCTTTTTTGGTCTTTTTTGCTGGGGTAGTAGAATTTTATTTTGTGTGTTTTGTCTGTTTACTTTTAAACTCTCGTCATCTAGCATTCTAATTCTATTGTTTTCGGCGTTCTTCTTTGCATTCTCTCTTTGGATGGCTACTCTAGTTTTGGCATACTGTCTTCCGACGAAATTCAAGATGGGGTAACCAGTACCTTGAGGCACAAAGGGACGAAGCATTCAATTACACACAGTCAATTAACTTCATTACAACCCATCTAAAAAAAACTATATTGATTGCATGGTTGATGAACGTGAACCGGACTCTGGGGAGCCTATATATGTTAAAGAAAAAGAGCACCCAATATTACACCGTGCAAAATCGTCAGTTCTAAATTTCTTTCATGTGCCACATGTTTCATTCGCTCCACCACCCACTACAATAAAAGTACTTTGTAACAACAATGGTGTATTTATTTATTTAAATTTGACAGTGACATGATCGTCATTCTTTAAGGCACGGACACCAGCATCAGTCCTAATATTCAAAGCATGGCACTTCAGTCCATCCACATCCTCGACTTGTTTTCCGCAAACTTCAGCAACCTTCTTAACAAGCTCACTGTAGCTATTTGAGAAAATATCTATCGCTTCCTGATCTTCTCCATTCAAGATAATAATTAAACGTCCCTGCTCTGGAGTCTGCTGACTACCCACTACAATAACATGTTGAGTACTTTTGTTGTGCGTGACTTACTGGATTTATTGGTAATGGATAGGTTCAGGAATCCTGAAATAACACTGTCCAAAGTGTTTTTGATTATTGGCTGCATCAATGTCAAAGCAATTTCAATTTCGTCATTGTTTGTGTTGAGGTTTTCTGAAGTTATTCGGACCATGTCGTCAGTGACAGATACTGGCAACCAAGCACTCAAACCTGTCTTGTTCAAAACGATCACCTCCATTCTTTCAGGGACAACAAATTCCACATCTTGGATGTATCCGAGGTATTCAACTCAGAATCACAGCTGAGTGGGTTTAATTTTCCACATATGGAGCAATGTTCACTCGAAACTTCATCTTTCTCTTTTGATTGTTGAGTTGGACATAATTTGATTTGTCTGACGTCGTAGCAACCGGATTTCAAAACTAGAACACCATTGTCCATCGCATTCTCAATTGATTTAGCAACATTTAGAGCTGCTATAATCAGGACTCAAGAACAACACTTGCAATCTGAATCTCTCTTTGAATGGTTCGGCATCCAATCTTGCCCTTGACAAATTTGCACGCAGTTCCTTGAAACAAGTGTTCTTCAATTCTAAATAAGAAATCAGTCATTTTGGAAAGGGGAGCGGAAATGCCGTAACTGCCAACCCTCAAAAGGCGGTACAAGATCTTTGAGAACTGTTTTCTATTTATGTGATATTCCCATCCATGACTCTCCAATCGTTTAATTTCTTGTTCTGTTAAATCGTTCTTACGAACATCAGTCAACTTGGGCAACAAAGTAATCATGTTCTTTGTGTTGACTTTGATCAAACTATTCTTTAGAGTCGAATTTTCAAATATTTGACCAAAACCATTCGTCCAATCGACACCAGATGATGCCGCATAGGATTGCATCGTCTTGAACAAATGAACGTACAAAAGAGTACATTCAAAAAGAGATCCTTTATTAATAACGGAATATGACAACGAATTGACCCTGTTAATCAAGTATATGAGTGGATGTGGTGCTCTACCACCATCCTGTATCATCTTCCTCAACGTGTAGTTTGGGAACACAATTTGAATGTGACCTTGGTCAATCTTCTTGGTATATACATTCGCCAGACTAATCACACTTAGTAAAGGGACCTTGTGATCTTTCAGATGGATTAAGTATGATTGTGGCAGTGGTGTATTGGTTAGATGCAGCATAAGCAGATAATTGATCAAGTCCCCACTTGCGTTGTGGTTGAACAAGAGCTCTTTTGCAGCAATACGATCGACTTCGTGAAAAGCAATATTATCTACTAGTAAATCTACATACTCACTCTCAGCAGTCGACCTCTTTCTTGGATGTTTGTATGTTACAATAGCATTAAGAGCGTACCTAAGAATACGTGGAATCCCTCCAGTTGCTATCTTGATCCTCTCCACAAAATAATCAAAGTTTCGAATACACAAATCCCGTAACACATTTATAACCGTTTTGTTTTTAGCGCAATGAATAGAATGTTCGATGATTTCCGAAATGTCGGACAGGCCTAATGGATCCAAAAAAATCAAACGAAATGGAACAGGAGAAATGTAACCTCAGTGTGCGAATAAATTAAGTCCTATAAGAGATATCGTGGCAGATTTTATTGTTACTATGTGAAAGTATTCCTTAAACTGTGTGGAGAACGAAAACTCTCCAGAAATTGTACATCAATTGAACTTCTGCAAGAAATGTTTCTTTTCGATCTACTTCGTATTTCCCTTGGAGTGCTTCAACCTCGTCCCAATGGAACAAAAAAGAACGATGTGATCTGTTTAAAATGTTGATAAGATCCTCAAATGACTGGGTCGTTTCTGGAACATTAAGGTTGCCTTCATTCAAAGAATTCAATTGACTAACAGTAAAATTAACCACGTCCAGACTCATATTCCCTATAATGGTTAATTAATATATCAGTCGTAGTTGTTACCTGTTTTCCCCATCAGTTCAAGTGAGAGTTTGACGTAAACCGCCTTTTTTTAGATTTTCCTTTCTTCGGACATCACCTCCTTCAACTTTGTCCCATTGATCTTGCATCAATTCTTTAAATTTTTCAACAAAAGATGTTTTCCCAGATCCGTTATGCTGAGAAATACCCACTCCTTTGTCCGAATCCGAACATAATTGTTCCGACACCTCTATTGCTGCGTTCTTTCTGTTAACGAACTTAAGGTCTAGTATTCGGTCTGTTGTTGACATTTTCTTAAGAATAAACGAACTACACAAATGTACCAGGAAGCACGTTGAAATGCTAAAGAAACAAAAATCAAAACCACCTTCCCTATACAAGTTAGCAAAAGGTTTTGTCAGAAGAGAAATGTGATATCAACTACATACAAGATGTACTCAAGCACGAACCCATAGAAAGTCACAGGAAAGGAAAAGACGACGTACGAACCATATTCGTCATGGCAGTACTCAAGGCAGTAACATGGCATGAATCATGGGGGTACCTGCTCGAATTACCCATCATGCATTACGAACAAGTGTAAAATATTAAAATTCTTTATTCACAAGTGTTTGTATGTCTATTAAAACTTGCACATCATCAATGGTAGCCGGTGCTTTAAAAGGCTCTGCATTCAGTATTTGTCTTAAGCAGTTCCTTACAATCTTTCCACTTCTTGTCTTTGGTAATTTATCGACAACCATAACACGCCTACAGCTGGCAATGGCACCCACTTGATTTCTAATCATACCGATGCACTCCTTTTCGATTCTTTCGTACGTGGACGAATCGCATGCTTGACCAAGCACTATAAAACCAACGGGTACTTGACCCTTCATTTCGTCCTTCATGCCCACCACCGCACATTCGACTACATTTACGTGCCTACACAACACGTCCTCCATCACAGCAGTGCTCAGTCGATGAGCAGCTACGTTAATCACATCGTCCGTACGTGACATGACGAATACGTTCTCAGAATCATCTTTGTAACCAGCGTCGCCAGTGTGATAGAATCCAAAATGTTTTTTCATATAAGCTTCTACAAATCGATTCTCGTTATTCCACAGCGTAGTAAAAGCACCTGGAGGTAATGGTAACTTCACAACAATATCACCTTTTAGTTGACTATGATCGTCTTGTTCTATTTGATAATCTTCGGATGAAGACGATGGTAATATACGTACGTCCCATCCACATACAGGTGTGTTGCTGCTACCTGGTTGTATGCTGGTCGTATAATTCTTTTCGTGTTCCAAACCCAACATTTTGGCACAAATCGGCCATCCAGTTTCTGTTTGCCACCAATGATCAACAATTGGTATTCTATTATCGAATAAAGAAATCAACCAATTCAACGTAGCACCATCACACCTCTCTCCAGCAACAAAAACGCTCTTTAAAGAGCTCACGTCGTATTTATGAAGACCCTTTGCAGTTGGATCTTCTTTTTTAATGGCTCTTACGGCAGTAGGTGCCAAAAAAACACTAGAGACATGATTTTCGGAGATGACTCTCCAAAAGGCACTTGCATCGGGCGTTCCTACTGGTTTTCCTTCGTATAAAACAGTTGTTGCTCCGTAGAGTAATGGTCCGTATACAATGTAAGAGTGACCCACCACCCAACCAATGTCGCTCGCTGCCCAAAATGTTTGATTTTGTTGAATGCCGTATAAATGTTTCATGCTCCATTTGAGCGCTACCATGTGACCGCCGGTGGGTCTCACTACTCCTTTAGGTTTTCCCGTTGTGCCCGATGTGTAGAGAATGTAAGCCGGGTGATTGGATTCGACTGGCGTGCATTCGATTGGTGATGATGAATGATGTGAAGTTAATGTTTCCCAATCGAAATTGTTTGGAGAGTCGAGTAGAGGGTAGAGATGGGTTGGATGGGGACGAATGAACGTGAGTATGGGACACGTGCAGTTGCTCTCTTGAACTGCTTGTTGAACGATGGTTTGGTAGTCAATGTATTTTTGGTTGGTTTCGATTCCGTAATTGGCCGTGAGTATGATTTTGGGTGGGGCGTCCATGATGCGAAGGGCTAATTCATGTGGAGCGAATCCTCCAAAGACGACAGTGTGGATGGCACCGATGCGTTGACATGCAAGCATTGCAAAGGTTGCCTCTGGTATCATTGGCATGTAAATGGTTACAATGTCTCCCTTTTGAACGTGAAAGCGATTCTTGAGCACCGAAGCGAGATTTTGAACTTCCGTTAGCATTTGTTGGTACGTGTATGTTTTTTTGATTAACTGACCGCTGGATGCACTATCATAAATGAGTGCAATTTTGTCCCCAAGACCTGCTTGTACGTGAATCTATAAAAGTGAGTAATTACATGATGCGCGATCAAATTACGTCAAGTGCATTGTAGCATGTGTTTGTTTGTCCGCCTTCAAACCATTGATTTGTATAGAGTAGAGATTGATCTTTGTAGCTGAGAACTTTTTCATATGGTTTGAACCAATGTACATTCTTTGCCTGTTCATCCCAGAACTTCTCTGCACCACCGTTTTCAAAGTCGATTGATTGCTCATAAGTACTACTCCAATGTTTGGCGCGGATCAAGCTCGAAGAGATTTGAAGTAGGGGTTTAGTCCTTCCAGGGAGTGACTTTCGAATCAAAAACATCATCTCTGTCAATCAAAATGTTTGTAATCGTACCAAACTCCTGACGACCAAAGAAGAGGAGCTGACAACAATTTGAAAGTCAACAGGGATCATTTATTTTACGAGATTTTAGATCTTCATACTATTAACCGCAGAAAGAGATTCCTCTAAGATAAATCTTTGACACTGTCTATACTTTAATGCCATTTGAACGTCTTGTGACGCATCATCAGACTCTACGTTGGGTAACTGCTCTAGTAGCATTAGTAATGTATTCCGTAAGGTATCAACCACATCAACATCAAAACGATGACTAACAAATGGATCAAACTTCTTTTTGGAAATGACATCTTCAGGGAACAAACATATCCTCAACGCAGCCACCATCTTGCTTGGTATAATCTTTCCTCTACAAAAATAATGTTCAAGGCTCAAGTCAAACTTTTCTAATAGTTCCGATCTTAATTCCACACAAGAATCAGGAAGCTCAAAATCCATTGAAAAACGTTCAAATTCATTACTTTCGGTTACGAAGCCATACCCATTCAAAAGTTACTCTACTTGAGTAAGGACCATAACAAATGTATAATTGTTCACCAGCACAAGTTTGATACATGTTATTCAACTGCACAGAATCAGATTCCGCTCGATAGTAACCACGGGTCTCTAATTGTGGGTATGGATTGGTATTACACATGTCAATCATTGGCAACAAGCAGAATCCCAACTCATCAATCTGAAATGCACGTGTATCCATTACACAACGAATGTAAGTTAGGTTTTGGATTGTAAGAACACCCTTAAAGAATTGTGTGAAATGTTGTTCAATAAATGGAAACATCAAAGAAGAAAATTCTTTTAGACTTTGTTTTGTGTTGTTAATCTCATCAAATAGTAATGTTCCTTGTAACATGTCCAAAGCATTGTCACTCATGAAGAGCGGATGTGTTTCGAAGGAGGTCGGCATTGCTTCAAAGTATCCTCTCCATTTACTGTTGGGATCACAAAATTCTTTCATGGCAAATAATGTAACAAGGCTCTCATCGTCTACTTCGGCTTCCTTTAATTGTTGGTATACAATGTGTGACTCTAGTGCGGTTCTTGTGCAGATAATCATGCTTCTTGGTAGGTCTATCACAGTGGTGTCCGGACTAAGATCTGCAGAACAGGATAGACCTTTTCCAGTCACTTGGTAGTCCATGATGGAGATGCTTTTATCAAATTTAATGTTTGAACTCTTACACCAATTTAAGAATTGCACATCACAGTCCTGTATATGGGCGGACGTCATTTTATAATTTGGTCTTTGTTGATCACAATATTTTTTATATCGCGTACAATTATTATGTAGGGCTGCCTGTATGGCTGGCAGATCACTTGGGCTTGTTGAGGCCATCTTTTTTAACACTCTTTTAAAGTACAAAAATGTAAGCATTTCGTTATAAGAGTTAATTATCCCAAGAGAGTGTTCAGTGCTGTAGAAATATAGATCCATTTCTGTCATTCTACTTATCCTGACCTTGTTTAAAAGTGTTTCAGGTATATTTCCGTTTGAATCGATCTCATAATGTTTATCCAACTTTCGCTGTTGTAGGATTTTCCTTCTTTGTCTCTGATATTTGTCATCCACATTCTCCACAACGAATTTCATTCTGATATTGTAACAAATTGTGAATTTGGTCAACTAATGTATTTTACAAAAAAGTGTTTACACCGTCACGTTTAATAACACGTCATATCCATTTTAGGATGAGGGCCTTCTCGTCAATTATCATAATTCTTCACAAAACATGCACGCTGTCAGTTTTTGCTTAACAGCCCTGGTGCTGTTTATGATGTTTGGTGTTACATTTTCAATAAGTGTTGAAGAGTATTATAATTTCTGCAAGGGGAAGAAGAACGTTAAAATTACGACTGCCAAATTCTTCAACAACGAAAATATAAACTATGAAGAATTTGATTCCAAACAGCGCTCCTCTAACGTCATTGCCATTCATGCAAATAAAAAATACTACATCAAGAAGTTCGGTGGCGCCGTAGATATAACCAGTCGGTATCAAGACAAAGAGGAGTTTTTCTACTACTTTTTATTTCAAAATTTGGGTGTTGGACCGAGGACTCACTTTGTGCACTCTAAGGTCAAAGGTTCGGACCGTATATCACAAGATGATTGCCTTTACATTGGCACCGAAGGAGTTGACAATATAGAATTCACTTCAGTCATAACAGACTCAACAGACGCAGCTCGGAAGGATAAGGTAAACGCCATGAACAAATTCTTTGAGGCTGTTTTTAACCTCTACGACATTGGGCATGAAAACACCGGCCTCATAAAAGGAGAAGATCAATTTGTTATAATTGATTTCAGCGTAAAAACTCTACAAGAGTTTCCAGGTGAGCAAAAGAGAAAGAAGAAGATGTCGAGCCTCACCACCAAGCTCTCATTGCCTCAACTTCAACACCTGCGCAAATACTATCTAAGTATCGAGAACAGAGTTCCCAAGGCAATGGACGAAGCAGAAAGAACAGTCGAAAATTTTGCAGAACAATTTCCCAATGCCTTCTTATCACCACCAGTGGACTTGGGGCACTATAAGAAAATCATCAAAGACCTCATGAATGAGTTTGGAAATGTGGTGCTCAGTTATATAAAACAGAAGGAGGAGGAAAGTAAGGGTCAGACTCAGCAGCACCAACAGGAGAGAGGTCGAAAGACTGAACCAAGAGTGTCACCGAGAGGAGTATCGCCGGACAAGAACACAAATACTTCACCTTCAAGAGGATCATCTCCTAAACGATCTGTATCAACAACAAGAGGTGCATCTCCCAAACGTACAACTTCAAATCAATCCCCAGAGAAGAAGAGAGATGCCTCCCCAGTAAGACCAAGAAGAGGATCATCGTCTAAAAGATAGATGAGAAATTGTATGAATAGTAAAAAATATTCCTTCCAAATCGTGTATTCATAAGCATTTTATTTTAAGGTTTGATGTTTCAAAGGTATTCGGTGCTAGTATAAAATATATTGATTATTTCTGTCCATGACATTTTTCAATTTTGTAATCTGCTTACTTTTATTATTGGCTTCCTTCCGGAGTAATATTGGTTTATATAACCTGGACCACAGAAGTCGATTCAATGGGATACAAAAACAAAGCAAACACCATCACCTGTATTTCAAGAAAGTTAACGCTCCTTCCCATATTGACCAAAGCAACCCGCTGAAGAAGACTGTACTCGTAACACATCAAAGAATCCGAACAACTATTTTGAAATGGCAAATACCACTTTTTGCTTCGAAACAACAACCCAAAAAGAAACACTCATCCGAATGGCCGCGGTTGATAGTAAAAAAAGAAAATCTTTTAAACTATCCATCAAAGACTACCAGCGTTTCGAAGACATTTTGATACTTTTAATCTATTTCGATAAAGATGAGTGTTTTAAACCCGCAGTAAAAGATACATTCGTCAATTTTGATGAAATCGAAAATAAAGTAAAAAAGTTCGAAGTTAACGTTGATAACCACAAAATCGAAATGATGAAGATAACCGATTATACAGAAGAAATAAGATTCGGAGTATACCCACTTGCAAATGATGGCAATGATCACAAATCAAGAGTATTAGGATTTCAGTTATATGGTGTATCATTAGATGAAAAAGAAATCATATCGCTGGGAAGGTTCGTGTACATCCCTAAAAATGGCCCGCTACCAAAAGAGTCAGGTTCAAAAACAAACAATTTAGATGATCACTATAGATACAAAACGGAAATGCTCAGAAAAACTTTTGGAGATTTGGATGATGAAGGTATAAAAACCGAACTTTTGTTAAGTGAACTACGCATTGACAACTTTATCAAACAGTTAAAGAAAAGCATATATGGATGGGATGAACGTGTTAATAAAATTGGTGAGGTTGACCCCGATATCGACAAAGCTTTTGATAGTTTGTTTGATGAAAACAAACCAAATGTAACTACACATGCATCGGATGACGAACCACTGGAAGACAAGGGACCTACAACACCCACTAGTACCCTTAAAAGAAAAATTGGTCCGTCCACAGAATCTCCTCCCTCAAAGAAAAGTGGGTAAGTAGTGTTTATTGTGTTCAATACAATGAAATTGTAAAAATACCAATAAACTTGCAGGCTATCCCTGTTTTATAACAAAAATACATGTATTCTCGTTGCTGTTTTGTTAATATTCTTGGAAGAGCCTTTTAAAGTTTATAAATAGTAAATTTTATTAATAATTGCAAAAATGAGGGTTGATGGCTTCCTGTTACACTACTCCGGTAGCGGTAAACAATGTGTAAAGCAATCCATTTTGTATTTCACCCATGAACAAACACATTGATGATTCGCATCAATGCAAGAGGGGATACGGGGTTGGAGAGGAACTTATCCATGGGAGATTGGATGGTGGACTTGATGGTTGGAGGTTTGAATGGTGGGTTGTTAGAGATGTCTGGGAAATTGACTGTTCGAGCCAGAGATTTTCGTACCTTCGTCTTTAATTTTTTTGTTGGCGAAGTGACGGAAAGGTCGATGTGTGCGTCATGATGTCGAGTGGGGCCTTTTAAAGTTTAATATCAGTGAGTACAAAAGAAAGTTTATTATAATGCAGTTCCATTGATTGAAACTTTTACTCTTCTCCTTTTAACAATTACAATAATGACAATAGCTGAAATTGCGACAAACAAAACTGCAACGGCAAATACGACCACAACGGCCGCAATCCACGCAAGATTATTAGAAGCATCAACCACTTGAGAACTTGAACTCGTATAATTCGATTGAGAAGTAGATGGTTGAATTCCCATATTTATAACCGAAGCACTTACGTACACACCAGAAGTCTGGGATAAAGAACGTGTAGGTTGGTATGGATAATTACTAAGAGACGCTACCAAATTAAATGACGTACTAATAAATCCATTGTAACTAGCGCTGTCCAAAGTAAGGGTGGTGCTACAAACAATTACATTATTATTATCAAACAATCCTGCATTCACTGTATAAAAAGAAGAGGATTGATATATATCAATTCTGGACGTATATCTTATATTATTATAAAAAGCACATGGGTTGCGATTAGCCAGCACTTTGGTGCCGTGCATAAAATTCAACTCAAAGTATTTATTTCCGGTTCCTAGTTCCGTATCAAGCGAGGAGTAGAGATTTGAAGTTAAAGAACCAGAAACAAAGAATTCGAGAGATCCATAAGAGCTAGTGGGATTTAGAGCGAACGTCATATATACTGACCGGTCCTTTATCGGCATCTTCAATGTAGACGATATGGCCTTTCTAACACGCGTGCTAGCTGCAAATGAGGAGCTAATGGATAATTGTGTTGTAGAGTTGTCGATATCAGGAAGAGAGGTGGCACCAACATTGGATATACTGCCGCTCATATCAGACAGTGAAAACCCTCGATTAAATTCGAGAATAAACGTTGTAGATTCACCTGTTGGCGTGGGCACAAATGTTTGGTTCGAGGAAGTTAATGTAGGGGTTGGAGTGAGAGTTGTAGTAGGTGTTAATGTTGGTGTCGGAGTCGAAGTAGTTGTAGGTGTGGGGGTAGGAGTAAGTGTTGGTGTTGGAGTAAGTGTGGGAGTGGGAGTGGGAGTAGGTGTAGCTGTAGGCGTTGGTGTAGGCGTTGGATTAGGTGTTGGCGTTGGAGTAGGAGTACGTGTTGGCGTTGGAGTGGGCGTTGGAGTAGGAGTTCGTGTTGGTGTAGGTGTGGGAGTAGGTGTTGGTGTGGGTGTAGTTGTCCTAGTGTCATTAGTTATCAGGCGCAATCGACCTCCATTAATGTACTCTGCAAGAACAATTTCATCTCTATCATAATCAAACGCCATAGAAACAGCTCCGATGCTAGTTGTTTCGATAGGTGCATTTTCTAGAGTTGAAGCAGGGTAAGTCCCTCCCGCTGGCCCCATAAATGGGTAAATCATATTCGTCGCCAGGTCAATATACCTTATACGGAAACTATCAATAACATATAAATAATTCTTCTTCTTATGATACGCAAGGAATTTACACGAAATAGTAGCGTTGATCGCTGCTCCATAATCTCCACCCGTGCCACTAACTCCATTACCAACAACAACTGTTATATTGCCCGAAGTCAAGTTAAATAATCTAATTCTTGCACTATAACTATCAACAAAATACAAGAGATTCGAACCGACTAATTCCAGATAGACTACAGCTTGTAAATTGGTGCTAAGTGCTGGTAAGTTGTCACCATTGTAAGAACCAGAACTACCGGCGACTGTTCTAATCAATCCAGAAGTCAAGTTTACCATTCTTATTGTATCACCATCAGTAACATACAACAAACTGTTCATGGAGTCCAACGCCAAACCTGAATAGAAACCAGAATAAGCAGTAGTGGCCGGTACATTTTGAGCATTTGAAAAACCTCCGCCAGCGACGAGCGCAAAATCTCCACTGGTTATATTAACAGATACTATCCTACTATTGGAGCTTATAAAGTACAACATATTTCCATTCATTACCACTGATTTTGGTTCAGCTAACATGGCGTCGATGGCCTTTCCTCCGTATCCGCTTATGCCATACGGTCCAGACCCAGCCAATGTTGAAGTCCTGCCAGTCAAACGATTCACAATTTTTATTTTATTACTCAAATCAGCAACATATACTAAATTATTATTATATGGATCAATGGCACATGAATAAGGTCTAAAAATAAATGCATCTAGATTTGTAACATTTTCTCCGTTGTAACCGATGAAACCAGTTCCAGCGAAATTGTTTATGGCTAGATTAGTGAGATTAACTGTTCTTGTGACATAAACTCTTTCATTTGTAAAGTGTAACAAACGATTTACAGAATCTAGTGCGACAGTAGCTCTAGAATTACCCTGACTTACGGTCTTTATCACATTACTAGTCAAATTAACAACACGAATACCACCAAAGTATTCGCCAACGTAAAGTAAATTATTTTGAGGATCGGAGGCGATTGAACTGGGCGTTAATCCAGTGGAATTTGCAAGTACATCAGTCGGTGAATAATCACTATAATACGAGTTGACGCCATCTCCTACTACATTGTATACATTTCCAGTGCTAATCTGAATGACCCTCACATTCTTATCTTCTGCAAAGTACAAGAGATTATTCACTCCGTCAAAGTGTACATCTACGGGTGCCGCTAATCCAGCGCTTACAGCGAGTCCTCCGTTCCCACTGCTCGTCTTTGGCGAGGTTATATTACCTGCAAAGGTCGAAATGATTCCAGTGTTTCTGTTGATGAGTCTTATACGATTGTTATTGGTATCTGCGACGTATAAATAGTTATTAACTGGGTCATAAGCACATGCGTAGGGACGATTTAATTGTGCGGAGGTTGCTGACGAACCATCTCCGGAGAACCCTTGGACACCAGTGCCTGCTATTATGGAGTAAGCACCGGTTAAGGTGTTGATGGCGGCCACTCTGTTAAATATTTGCTCTGCAAAATAAATAAAGTTGTTGGCGGAATCGATGGCAACTGAATTTTTCATCCTTACGGAATCTGATGAGATGCTTGAAATTGTGTTGGATGTTCTGTTGACGACTCTGATTCTGTAGTTACCCAAGTCGTCTTGTCCAGAAGAGATATACACTAGGTTCTTGACCGCATCTACGGCTATACCGGTGGGATTGTAGATTTGAGCTTCGTTTATTTGTACTCCCTCAGAGTTTTTCATGAATTGGCCATTTCCTGCAATTGTTTGAACGATTTGACCACAATTGATGCTGTGGAAGATGATAAGCATGAACAAGGTATATTTGAGACAACGGCGGTTAATGAAGAGCAGTAGACACTCCAATAAGCCTTGTATCTGAAACATGATGCCAGTAGCTATCATTTGATTGCTTTTGTTTATCCTCGGACGCAGATCAGTGCATTTTCAAATTGGAGCAGTAAATCATCAGAGCAGGTTGATTTTTTGAGCTATCGCGCAGAATAATTTACTTGTATGTAGCTTTTCTCTGCGGCTTCGACCATAAAAAGAAATTTTTGGGCTCATCCCCCCAAGAGTCCAACCCGACAACCTGCGCTGATGCGCTGATGCGCTGCTCTTTTAGGCTTTTTGCAAAGAATTTTTCGCGCTCCCGAAGCGTAGAAAAAACTAGGACCAATCAGTTCAACCACACCACCGCAGAATATACCAGAGCGAGAAATCGTTTAGCGTATTCGAAAAGAAAACGGCCTGTGCTAATTTTCTTCCTCTATGTCTGTTTCCGGTTTCAAGGTTTAATTTTTGGGCATGAGAACTCGGATAATTGTCAAGATTAATTTTTTGAAGTCTTGCAGGTAGTTGGATACCTCCCTAGTGCTTCAATGTACGACACACAAACGCCATTGCATAGAAGATTCACATCTGTTCTTGAAGTGTGCCAATTTATTGTCAGGAAAAATTACTTGAGTTGATTAATGTTACCTTATAATAAGGTTATTTCTCACTTGGAAATTAAATTCTTCACCCGGCAATTAAAATCCTCACCTGGAAATTGCCAGGTGAGAAACCCCCAATCCCGATTTAATTTGATGAACCCATTCCTCCTCAATGTCTGAATACTTAAACATGTGGGAGCGTGAGTGTAGGTACAATTATTGTATTATCTCGTGAGGTGTGGGGTCCAATGTCTGCACCTGTGTTGTGGTCAACTACATATTAGGTTTGTTTTCACTTAATCTCATGCAAACCATCAACAAAACTTTATGCACATGAAACATATTTTTATTCTGACAACACTCAATCCCATAATATATCCATGTCCCAGAAAATATCAGGGGAGGATCTAGAATCCGTTTCGTCGACCAACAGCTCAGGATTATCTACAACATTCTTTACAGGTTGATGATTGAAGTCACAAATACCAGCGGCCAAAGAAACCGCAACAACATTACAAACAGCCTCTTGAATTATATCATGGATGAAATTTTTGTCTTGGAAGGACGGATCATAAAAGCAACCATCCTCATATAATTGTACAACTTTCAAGGATTTTTTTACAGGTTTAATTTCCAGTAAATCAAGAATTTGTGTTTTATAATAACTTACTTTCTCGCCCGATTTAATTAAAAGAACATCATCGACAATCTTTAAACAACCGCGCAGAATACGCACCTTAACATTCGCAGAATAGAACAAGGAATAAATGTGTGGAGGAAGTTTGGTTTCCTGTTCTGGAATCATTACATCAACAGGGGAACACTCTTCTGCGTCAAGTCGCACCATTATGTGGTTCTCGTGTATGATGTGGAGGATATCATACAATGGGTCGTTAGTGAATATAATACCCATGTTTCCCTCAATTAATTCGTACAACCGTGAGATGTTGATTTTTTCCGAAGTCCATTCTTCTTTTTTCTCTTTATAGTTCTGTAATGCTCTTTTGGTTGATTTATTCCTACCCATGACTAGGACTGCTTTACCCCTAAGTGAAGTTCTTAGTCGTAGTATTTGGTTGGACGTAAAATGATCATTTTGAACTATTAACATCTTTTTGTACATATCTAAATAAAGGGCAAACTCTTTAATGTATAAATCTTGTATATCATTCCCATTCTTTGTTGCTTTATTTAGCTTCTTCTTAATTGTCATCGATGATTTTGTCAAGCTCTTTTTTCTTCTTCGATTTGTTCATTGTGAACTTGTTTGAACTCAATCCTGAGATTGCATTTGATTACAAAAAAGAATTATTCGATTGTAAATTGAAATTGCATTCTTAAGTGTAAAATCGTAATATAATAAACCATGCACACCTGTTTGGTAAGCATTAATAAGGAATTGTATGTGTTAGCCATCTTTACATTGATCTTGCTTAACTGACATGAATCATGTTAAATGTCACATTTATTGTAAGAAGATCAGAAATGTTCGAGGAGGTTCTCGTTACTCTCATCGCTCTCCTCCCGTTGTTGGCACCGTGGGCTTTAAGACATGTTGAAGGCTTTTCAGCAAAATTACATGATGAAGGGAAAATCTTAACAAGAAGTCCTAAAAGAATAGAACCACAAAGGCAGAATCTTAATTCTGAAATTAAACATATAAATAAACTGGAAACAGAGGAGAGCAACACCAATCCACAAACTCAAACATTGAACAATCTACCAGCTGTTGCACCAAAGGAAGCATTGCATACAATTGTCAACACCGAAGAGCTTGGACTGTATCACCTCCCCTCTAAACTGCACAAGTACGTTATTGGACCCTCTGGAAGCGTTATTAAAGGTATACAATCTTCCAATGAAGTAATGATTGACTTGCGACCTGAGCAGGACAATGTCAAGATCGTCCATCCAAACTCCAGTGAGCACAACATACAAAGTGCATTTGAGCAAATTGAAAGAACTCTTGGAGAAGTCGTAAGTCGATCTTTATAATTTTATAATTAACAAAAACTAATAGGGCTGGTTCTATGAGTCAGGCGTTTGGATTGAAAAATTAGCCTATGATGAGATCTTTTCCAAGTGGAACGGAAAAATTGAATTAGAGGCTGCAAGCATGAAGAAATGTTTTGAAGATGCAAAATCAAACTTTGACTCCGGAAACAAAGAGGAAGCAAAGAATTTGTCCAATGCTGGAAAAGTACATCAAGAGAACATGCATAACTATAAGAAGCAATGTGCCAAGGAAGTCTTTGAATTTTTGTACGTAACTTTATCTTTGTGATAACTAACTAGAGTAGAAATTCCAAGTTTGATGATTATGTGATTGATTTACATGGACAGTTGGTCACAGAGGCAATGGAATTTGTTTCGGAGCGTATCGATAAACTTCACGGCAAGGCCACACAACCTCTTCAAATTATAACCGGAGCTGGTAATCATAGCGATGGCGGCGGAGCAAAGATTAAACCAGCAGTTGTCAAGTACTTATTGGATAAGAATTTGAAGTTTGAGCAAATAAATAACGGAACAATTAATGTGACTTTATAAATGGTACATTTGAAATTTGAGTTTTTTTGTTGCAGTGCTTTATCATGATGTTTGGATGGTTCATCCATAAGAATGCATAAATTAATTAAAAACAAATGCATACGAACAACTCGTGAATGACTTTATAACGTATTGATGTCCACTCAAGGGTCAAAGGAAGATCGAATTATCTATAATCAATTAAGAACCTTCTCTCACCACTTTTAGAAATGGTCATTCTATATTTGGAAATGGAGCGAACTTGTAATTGTGCTCTTTAAGGGCTCTATTGTATTCGATCAGCCTTAAAAACCAAAAAGCAAACACATAAGCCAACAATGCAGGACGTAGACAATATTGCCGTCCAGTACAAATCATTCATCCCCAAGTCAAGTGTATCTGTCAGGGAATGCAAGGAGGACACACCAACGAGAGTTGTTATCAATCAAAAGTTGAATACAATAACAGTGTCAAGAAGCTTTGACAGGTGTAATAGCAGTAAAGCTGCTAAAAACTCTTTTGAGAATAAAAGGCCACGGAGGAGTGTGCGACTTTATGACGAGAATCAGACACAATCTGTTGAATACGAACGCAAATCAGTACAGCGGATATGTATAAGTCAATCTAGACGCTCAAGTGTAAATATTAACTATGAGGCATTTGCTAAACTAGTGATTAAATAATTTTTAAATCTTCCTTTCATATTATCTCAATGTCCTACACTCCTTAATCAATTTGGAGATCTTTTTTATCGTTAAAGACCTGGGCATCTATCTGTGCGAATACATGTTCCTAGATTCTAACAGTTTTCAAGGGATAGAACTAAGGCAACAGGACATCAGTAAGAAAATGAAAAAGGAAGATGCAGAGACCAATCTTTATAATAGATTGTTTTCTGTTCATGAGTGTCAACGCTGTGACAGTTTATTTGGTTCATTTATGTTGATGTTTGATATGTTGAAATTGTTCACCAAAATAACCAGATTGGCCCTAATAAACTGGCACAAACAGGATTTTGTGCCCTTTTTTTATTAAATAGACCAAATCAAAAAAACATAAAATAAGCCAAACGCATAGTATTTCTCAAAAACATTATACAAACCAATGCTAAGAGTCAACAAGACTGTGAGTGTGGTCGCACCAAAGAAATCCACGCTCATTAGAAGAATCTCAGGTGGCCTGGGCTTTACAAGCCACGACGAGAGAGGAGTGAGGAAGGTGACATCAAAGTTTAAAATTAAGGAAGTATTCGAAATCAAAGAGGACGATCCATCTTACATTCAAAAATGCTTCTGGAAGAACATTGATAAGATTTAAAAGCGTATTTAAAGGCTGTATAATACGCCGCAGGCCTCCGTTGTAGAATAAAAGTTGCTTATCACTCATTTGATAGAGAGGTTTCTTGTCTTGGTGTAAATTTCCATTCCTCAAGATTCTGAAGATCCAAGAATACAACCAGTACTATTTACATATCTATTAATCCTGACACAACGATTATATACTCTTACTCTGTGGAACTCTGTTTGTTGAGTTGACCGGAATTGATGAACAAATTTTTCGGCGCAAAACAACATTCGTTATTTCTGTTTAAATTGCATATTCCTATTCCCTCGCGCCAATACACAAATAATATTAATTTATTTTGCAACCATGGACATGTATGAAGAGGACCTTTCCATTTCAATGTTATACGACTCTAGCATATCGCATACAAAGCAATGCCCATCATCTCCAAAACCAGTATTACTGAAAGATACAATAGCAGTATGAAGAACCAGTTTTTGATGTGTTAATGTTTAAAGGAAAATGAGATGTTAAAGAAAGAAAACTTCAACTTACAAATGAGGTTGTACCACCTCGTTGAATCCATAGGGCGTGAACCTGGATTTGATTTAAAAGATAGCTTGGAGAGGGTAAATCTACAAGCACAGCTAGAACAAACAAAGCTCGAACTAAAACAAAAAGATGAAATACTTCTGAAGGCTAAGCAAGCCATCCAGTCACTTCAAGAGAACGCAAAGCAAGGGATAACATTACCCACTAACAATCAAAAGCTGTGTTCTTATAAAGAACCTGAAACGAATGTATCCGTACAAACTGAAGAAGAAATTATACTGCCAATCCAAATTATGGCTGATCAATCAGAAAAGGTTGAACTTTTACAAAAAGAAGTAAACAACCTCGATAAAACTATCGAATCACTCAACAGCAAACTGATACAGAAAGAGTGTACAATCACTCAGCTAGAGGACAAACTAAGCAAAGCATCAATCTCGTATACAGACTCTCAAGCTGATTTGGTCAAATGTAGAAGGGACCTACTTGCTGAACAAGTGGCCCACAACAAATCTTTATCTAGTCTTTCAGATTTAAAAACTGTATACGGTCTCCTTCAAAATGATTATGAAAAAAAGATTAGCTCGCCTAAGAAATGTAAAACATGTACAGAAAATACCTTTCAAAGGGAAAACATAGAATCACAATACAAGAGTCAACTAAATGATTTTCACTCAACAATTACTCAAATCGAGAACTCATACAAAAGAAAATTAAAGTAAGTACTTATCATATATTCTTGGTGTTAATGCATTTAGAAACATTATAACCTTACTTGACGAGAAGGACGTATCATTGAATGTAATGTCAAAGACAGTCAAATCGATAACCCTACAGAGATCCGAAGTCTTCCAAACCAATTCGAGAACTGTTGATAGATTAGCGCAAACGAATGAAACTTTAATACGAGAGTTGAAGCATAAAAGGCAGCAGCTTGCCGAGTTGAACGAGTTGTTTAAACATGTGAGAGAAGAAAACGACAAGAGAAAGTTGCTTATAGTTAAATATAAAAAGTTACTCACCGAGCACGATATTTCCACCAAGAGGGAGGAGAGGACAAAAAAACTTGTTGAGCAGATCGACAAACATATGAATAAATTAACCGTGGGATAAATCTAAATGATGAGATAGGCTTTTTTGTCCAAATAAATATAGTTTCTCCTAAAATGTGACTATTTGCAGATGTTTTTCCATGCGGCCATACAAAATTGTCTCCTACCAAACTCCCGGAGTGGGAATTTTTTATCGGGCTAAGTTCTTGTTCTCCTTGCTATTATTCTTTAATCTTATAACTAGTGGGTAGTTCACACAGCTCAGATGAGGGCAAGGAACTAGTAGAGCTGTATGCTTCCGAACAGCTTGAGCTCCTATTTTAGTGCCAAGATCACTGATTGAGGGTTTTTTAAATTTATGACTTGACAAATCAGGCAAGATGTTATTTCCCGGGCCCATGTGTAAATAAATCATTTAGATTCACATCCAACGACCGAATGTCATCACAGCAAAATAAAGGTAATGATAGGGCGCAACGGAGAGAGGACAGTGGTTCTGGGTCGAATCAGTACGAGAAGTATGTCAAAAACAAGAATAAAGCGGACAAGTCGAAAGCAACGAGTAAAGGGAAGATAGAACTTTCTATACCTGACATCATTAGGTGCATGACGTTTCCTCAACCTATTGCAGCTATTATGCTTGATGTTAGTGTTAGCACTTTGAAAAGAAGGTTTTATGAACTACAATGTGGGCGGTGGCCCATACATTCCAATAATAGCGAACATGGCATTGAATACTTGGGATCTCAGAATATTCTAGCAGAAGACAAAGCGAGAATTCGGACAATAACCAATGATAAGAATGTTGACGAGAAAAACTTGGACTATTTAACATGTAGAGTTTTGCAGTGCGCTTTTGCCAACAACACGATATTAAAATAACAAAATGTAAATATAAACAAAAACCTCTTCTTTCTTAACTACGCCAAACTCCTAATGTCATACACGTAACCTTACAAAACTATTTTTAGCCCATCACTTGTCAAATCCATACGTTTCAAACCTCTTCATAAAAACTTATAGTCATGAGCACCAAGACAGTTTTTAATGCCAAGCAGGTTATAGAGGATCTGGGGACAAATGACACTGGTGTTATCATTCAAGCACTTTCTACTTTGTCTACTTTACCAGCGGTTAATAATGTTCCTGTAGAAGTTTTGAACGCAACAGTAACTCTATTGAGAACAACGGAGAAGAGACTTGTTCTTACTTCGACTCTAGTTGCCATCAAGCATTTAACATCTTTCGATAGGACGAAGATGATGTACGGAGATTCAACAACTTTGCAGGAAGCACTTCTTCAGCACATTGATAAATTTAATTCCCCTAATACTCAATTCAACGTATTAGAGATTCTTTTGAACATGTGCACTGGTTACGATCCTAATCAAGTCCAACTAATGACCATGGCAGACAAGTTAATGATGCCGATGGCTGCGATTATTCAAAGAGAAGGAGAGCGACTTCGAAAGATTGCATGTAAACTTATGGATTGTTTGGTGGCAAACGAAAAATGTGTAGAGCTCCTTTGTATACTAGAAACACAAAGAGTAGTTAAAACCGTTGACCTTGATGAAGTCAAGAGAATATCAGAAAATGAAAAAAAGAAGTTGGAGCAGGCGGAAGCAAATGATGATTATGACGAGTCCACAGAAAAACAAGAAGATCCCGTTGTTGTCGAGGAGGTTGAGGACGAATTTGAGGAGCATAACTTTTTGGAGCCACTCGTTATTCTTCTTCAGGTAAGAAAGCATGCCTTACAAAAATCTAATCAACAAAGGTTATCGATAAAAGTGTTCAAGAGTGGGCTGCTGACTTCTTCCTTCGCATTGCTTCTCATAAAAATGGTATATATTGTAGATATTTAATAGAAGTCGGCATTGTTAGGCCGTTAGTGGACCAGTTAAGAAATTCAACGGAAAGCCTACCCTTGTTAACGAACATTCTCAAAATCCTGATAAACTTATCTCAGGTCAACGACAAGAGTCGACAATGGTAAGAATTTCATTTCGCACGTTACATTTTAACAATAATGAAGGATCGGAGACTGTCACGCAGCACCAATTCTCTGCAAAGTGTTAAGAAGAAACACACCAGGTCTCAGCAATTCCATTTCAATATCCGCCTCACAATCACCACCCATCCGTCTTCTCACACACCTCGCCATGAAACTTCTCGTCAACATTACACAAATAAAATCGGAAGAAGAACGCGTGCTGGTAGCTCAAGATCAAGAAATGGAACAAAAACAATTCATCAACCTACAATCAGGTTACACCGAAGAAACAGGAAACATTAATCTCACAACAGTTCATGTCGAAGTAGTCAAAGAAGGAGGTCTCAAAGTACTTTATTCCTACCTGCGCCCGCTCAATTTCTTGGGCAGCGGCGACGAAGAATCAGATAAAATCACAAAAACACACGCTCAGGATTTACAAGAGCTCGCCGTCAGAGTCATTGCAAATGTTTCAAGAGTCGAAGAAAATGCAGTCGGAGTTTTATCCATGAAGGCGCCGCCCATCAGCGAAAAACTTTTAAATG